>CAXKVW010001535.1:0-35484 GCA_964058825.1 Carex arenaria
AGGTATGGAGTCTCATCTATAATGGCAGCAGCACGTCCACTTGCCAATGCATCTGCATACTCCTGAGGCGATTTTAGTGGCACGAGCCTTGACTTATCAAATCCCAACTTCAGTAAATTATCCTTTACAAATGAATGTTGCAGATATCCCACTCTAGCTCCACAATTTTTTAGATCATTGATATTAGAGACAGATGGTTTTAGTTGTTTCACTGTTAACGTTGAGCTCAAGTTGGCAGTGTAGCTGCTGGTCAAGATGAGAACAACGAACAGCCACACAATGAGGGTAACTCTTGAGAAGTTGCTCCGCATCTTCTCTGCTATGTTATACAAGGCGAAAAAAAAAAAAAATTAGAGACCCTCCTATCGCATGCCAATTGTTCATAATAGCTGGGAAAGATGGTATACTCAACATAGCATGGAAGTCCTAGAGGATGAGTATCACCAAAAAAAACTAAATAAAAGACAATGGAAATTCTATGTGAGTTACTTTCTTTATCCAATTGGTGCTTATTCAGTACCAGTTTGATTTCTGCTGGTTCCCTTGTCATTCCAGCTCAAATCGATTTGGGCTAATTTTGGGTCATTTAGTTGAGAGGGCTATACAATATTTTAATAAGTCTAGGGTCCATTTTGAAAAAGAGGGATAAATAGAGTTGTTTGGTATTTTTCTAGTAAGTTCCATCGTGTTCTACAAGCTTGATCCCTACCCCTCTAAGACTCTAAGTTCTGTCTATCTTGTTTAAAAGAGAGCAGGAGGAGAGAAACTAGGAGACAGAAATGCATAGGCTGGTATTGAAGACTGGTACAAGCTCCTATTGAGCCATCACAGTCAGTGGCAGATCCATCTTGGGTGAATGGGGGTTAACTGACCCCTATTTATTTAAAAAATATGGTGCTTACACATGATTTTTATAGTATAATTTAGAGTAAAATGCTAAGGATACTATTAAATTGACCCACATAATTTTGTGAAATATTTATATGATTAACCCCCATTTCTTGTTTGACCCCCATAAGTTGAAAGTCTTCCTCCGCCCCCGAGCACAGTGGAGTTGCCGGCTGTCCAAATTTGACTTGTGACGGTTGGCTTTGTTACAACTTTTGTAGTTTATTCTCTTCACCTTTTTTTGTTTTTCTCATTTGGTTTGATCTCTCTTTCTTGCAACTTGTGCAAGATTAAGATGCGTGTGTATAGTTTGTAAGTATAAAGTCCTTGATATTTATCAATTAAGTGTCTCTGGTTTTAAAATTTGTTTGTTTGTTTCTGGTTGTCTTTAATCGTGTTTCTTGCTGAAATTAGTGCTGAACTCTGCCTGTACCAGTACTGGTATGGATCTGTTTTCTGCTGCACAACAGTTGTTTGTAATATTGCCCAAGTGACATTATTGTTGGTACAAGAACCCTATCAATTTGGCCATGACCGGATATAGAAAATTGGTAATCCGTTCAAGGTAGTAATTTACTTTTAGCAAATATAGGAACAATTTGCAAGAAATTAAATGAAGAAAGTAGATTACAGTGTGAAAAGGCTAGTGTAGAGAATGCAAAGCTGATGATGGTGCCATGATGTCTTGACCGTGGCCCTCTAAATTCTTCGTTCACCCGATGTTCCATTATCCAGATGATAATTCCTGTGAATATAAAGAAGGCTACGCTGATGATCCACAGATTTGGTTTGAGTGGTTTTATGAAGATCCAAGTACTCTTGCTCCCCTTGTCTGTTACTGTTGGCGCCACAATTGAAATGCCAGATTGCTTGTATGGTTGAGTGAAATCAACAAACATGGACCGCTCAGCCGTGATAGTCATATCAGCTACAATGCCATCATAACTCTAAAATTGAATAGAGACATGTTCTCAATTAGAATCATGGTAAATTGTGTTCCAAATAGAGATGCAGAAAATTCAATAAATGGCCAACAATGACAACTCCAACAGTGAATAAATTTAGTGTCAGTATTTGTCTATATGGAACATTTGGTTACAGCTCCTTTTTCTGGGAACTATGCCTATTACCCACAAATTTTCAATCACATTTTTTATAACTGAGTGGTGTCACTTTTAAACTGTTTAACCTGACAAAACTACTCCATAATATATTGGGTTTGTACTGTAAAAATAGGAATGTGACACTTTAGGAGTGGAATCTTGGCTGTGATACAGCTGGTCTTACCTTGTTATTTTTTTTTCTTCTTTTGGTACTTGGGTGCAACTAAAATGGAATCTTACCGAGATTGATTCTATACTTATCTTGCCTAACTTGAAAGTACTTAAATTGTTTTAGTACTGCAGGACTGAAGACAAGACATGAGAAGTTTACCAACAAATAATTAAGTTCCCTATTACCTTCTTCGTTATTTCTGTATAAATCTTTGAAAATCAATTATGATTTTAATTTATACAGATTGTGTTGGAAAATTAATACCAAGAATTTCTCTTCAAAGCTTAAAAAATATGATGTAAAATTTCTTTATTCTCACGAAAATAAGAGAAAGGAGAGATGGGTTGCTGAAGTAATACTTATCCTATTTTATACAAGGAGGTCAACTTGTTTCTTATCTGCAGGGATCCAGAATTCCAGGTGGTACTATTAATTAACATTTTGCAAGGATAAGCACTAACAATTTTCCTCCAATAGTATTGTTGGAGAAAGAAACAAAAAAGGGAGACAAGGCAAGCATTTCTCAGAAGATTCCCATGTGCAACTTCTACAAATTTGGTGTTATCCTATTCATGTTTTACAATGTGAGAATTTTATATTGCATATGTTTGCCCACATGAAGGGTCATCCTATTGGGTTATTCTCTATACTTGTGCCCCATTTTCATCATAACTAAAAACAAGTATTATGGCCTTATCCTTCTGATTCATTAAGAAATCAGATTTTATCAATAAACCAAGCATGGGCAAAGTTTTATCTTAACAATTTATTAAATCAACAAGTGTATATGTGTAGATGTGTGTGGAATTATGTAACTGGATATACAGATGGAAGTAACCATCAAATATAGAAAAGAAAAGAAAAAACAAAGACAGAAACCAACTATGTATGAAATAAGAGAATAGAGAAACTAAATTACCCCATTGGCGACTAGCTCCACAAGTGAATCATAGTTGACATGCTCAACCAGTACATAGTCAAACAACAGAGCATATGGCAGTTGCCGTACTGCCGCCTCAAACATGTCAAAGACAAAACCCTTTGCCAAGGTTCGGTTCGTTGTATTATCCACCTTCAAATTCAGGAATGTCTCGAACCCAGTATCTACTGGTCCTGGTACAGCTAATCTGAGCCTCTTACCACTAGTCGGCACAACCCACCCCTTTGGTACAACCATTGACTCTCCTGGCCATATCACAGGCCTGCGCCGCCGCTTCAGCCCTTCATTCTGTGTCCAAACACCAATTTCTTGTGCCTTACCATCAATGACATTGACAATTCGGCAAGGTTTTGTCATGGTTAGCTCTCCATTCACCAAATGAAATTTTCCTCCAAGGCCATCAAATTGTACGAGTAACAAAGCATGTAGAAGGCTTTTCCCTGTGTCAGATACAGCCATGGTGGAGAGATTGTGGTACCCATTACTTGTTCTAATAGTTGTGTTTGTTACCGGGCCTAGATGCTCAACAGCAAGGGCCAGAGCCCATGCTGCATCATATGCCCAAACAGCATAGTTGCTTAGCTCTGGTGAGACTCTTGAAGGGTCGGCATCTGGGTTTTCAGTTAAGAATTGACGTGTCCATCTTCGCTTAAAACCATTTAACCGTTCTGAATCTGGGATTTGAGTGGATACACCGAGCACACCTTGCACCAATTTGCTTTCAATCCAACCGAGGAGACTTGTTAGCCTCTCAGTCAGAATCCAAACATAGCCTTCAGACATCATGCCAATCCTGTTTGCAATGGTAAAAATGCGTACAGCAAGTTGCACGCATGTATGGATGACAAATACACGAGTTTGGAATGTCTGAAGCCGATAGAGCTCAGATGAAATGTGGTCATCAGTCGCCGAAAATCGAATACCACAACGGTACGGAATCACTGCTTCAACGTTATCCAGAGCATCAACAAGGAATGGAAGAAGTGCTACTCCATGGTCGTCATCTTCATAAATCGGCACGACACGGCGCCACCCATATTCCTGTACCAGTGCTGCAATGGCATGTACCTGAAGGGCATCACTTGGGGCAGCTCGGACAAAGAAGGGGAAGCAACTGGGGGCAACTGATTGGCTTGTTACTGAGTATGATATAATGGGTATGTTTGCCTTTGTTCCAAGATCGGCAACAAATGCAACTTCAGAAGCAGTATCCAGTCCGAGAATTGCGTGAACTGATTCCCCTGTAATAAGCTCCAAGGCTGCATGAAGGAGCAACTTTTCTATTTAGTACATGAATTTTACTGAACCTCAGGTCTTATGTGAAAAAATAATTAGGCATATATATACCGGAAGAGGCAGCAGTAAGGACATTGCTTGAGGAGTCACGCTGCACAACTACGAGGTGTTTAGTGGAGTTTGCATTCACAGTGTAAAAGTCCGCAATGGATATTTTTATGGAGGTGAGAGCAGTCTGACCGATCGGGTACTTGGTGTCAAGGATTAACCCCACCTTGAATGGTGCTGCTGTCTGTGTTGGTTGTGTTGATGCTGGGTTTGGAATGTGGAGCATTATGTAAAAAAGGAAGCAAATGTGCTTCTTTTTAGTATCTTGTTGTGTTTTTGGGTCTTTCATACCGGGGAAGTTATGGGGTAGTGCAAGAAGGAGACGATTCCTGCAGAACCTGTGGAAGAGAGATTTATGCAATAGGGAGACTACTTTGGGATATCAGCAAAGACAAAAAAAATAAGAAGAAAGCAGAGTCAGTGTAGCAATTTTTGTTTCTTCTCCATTGCCTATTTAAAATGTTGACTTGTCCTTTGTTGAATAATTGAGTCCTGGGATACAATGACCGGAAGAATAGAAACCAATGCAGCTTGGAATTATTTTTTCAGATGTTTTGATTTTAATGAGATGAAATCAAGATTCTGTTGAAATGGAGAGGAGCTGAACTAACACTAAACAAAGACCTTGACCAGAGAAAAAGTGGTCATGGAAATGAAGACTAAGTTTCCTTACTGAGTTTTTTATTGGAATGATAATCGGTCGTTAACAAATTATTATTCTAATAAATCTAGACCCCCCCACTTCTAAGTAGGTGGCAGGCTCTTTCATCTCCCATTAATTTTGACTGACAAGGAGATTTCAGCAGAACCAGGTGAGGCTGAGACTTCTAGATAATTAGAAACAGGTACTAGGGCTGGTACCGGGTGTAAGATATCATGCTTTACAGTCTTTGGATAATTAGAAGTGGTTGTGGTTATATGTTTGGGGTGTACAATATGATGTGTGTGCCTGTGAGCAAGGGCCTCGTCACATTGGGTTGTGTGGTTGATGTATATCTTATTGTGTGCCAGGGGGTGATTTTCATTTTTTTTTTTTGCTTTTATTTTGAAATTATAGATTTTTAACAGAAATGTGTGGCAATATGAGACTGCTTCTTTCACACCAAAAAAGAAAAAAAAAATCATTTGCAAGAACTTTGAGTAGGAGTTAATCTGATTTTCTTTTCTTTCTAAATTTACATTATATGTTATAATTACAAATATAAAATTTCATATCTGGGGCTCCTATTGGAACTTATCCAAACTTCGGCCATTCTCAAATGAGACACTTTTTCTAACGTAACTATTACTAAAGATATGTTCCATTACTCTATACAAGTTAATTTTTAGTAACATACATAAGCTCTAAATATTTACATCATTTGTTTCATTTCCAGCATTTCCAGCATTGCCATGCATTTCTGCCTCATCTGTGACAGGACTCATCCGCTCAGATGAAAATGGTCCCCCGTGATTTGATATGCTCATCGGAGTGCCTGGATTAAAACTATAAGGGGAACTCGGTTGCCTTCTTCGGAATGTATGGCTAGATAAGTCTTTTTCATCATATATCCTTGCCACTGAACGAAGGCTCGATTTGAAAGAATTTATAGAAGTAATGTGCCTTATGTGGTGGCTGTTTTGCTTTACAAACATAGCTAACTGTATCAGGCAACAAAACACTGACGTCACGCCAGTGATGAGAAACAAGCCCCAAAAGCTTACGATATCGAGGCTTTGAGAAGAGAAGGGGCTATCTTGATTCGGACATGACAATGGCTCACCAAACCATTTTTCATTTAGCCTTGTGCTTGTGTCCCCTTCAGTTAGGTTGAGGATTGCCCTAGAGAGGTCGGTGACTAAAGAAGAGCCTTTCGGAAATACCTGTATAATTGTTTTAAGCATTATTATAATTTGGTTTTGTTCCTGAACCCGTAAAAAAAAAAGAATTTTGGACAATTTTATACTTGGATTTTTTTTTCGTCAACATTTTAATTCATCTGATACTCTTAACTCTAAGTAGATTTGGTAGAGTAACAAGCAAGGAAGACTTACAAATCCAAATCCGCTCGTCTTGTTGGGTAGATTGACCATTGTATAGTTGTCACAATACTTGTTCAGAAAAACTTGGAGGTAAGGCGTCTCATCCACAATAGCGGCAATGGAGTGATTCGACATCGCTTCTTCATACGAGTCGGGTGATTTAAGGGCAAGTAGTCGACTTTCATCCACGCGCATTCTTAGCAAGAATTCTTTGGTGAAGGAATCTGCTAGGTAACCGATCTTCTCTTTACTATTCACAAGCTCATTTATGTCAGAATAAGTTGGAGTAAAGCGCTGAACTGTTAGCATCGATGTCAAGCTAGCCGTGTAACTTGCTTGTAATATGAGCACCACGAACACCCACACGATTATCACGAATCTTGATAAGTTGCTGATTATTTTTTCCCCTGCAATAAGGTGCATTGTTAGACCTTATTTTTTCCCTATTCTCTTGAACTATGTAATCAATTTTTAATTTCATGAAATTTGTTTTATGGCTATGGGTAACCTGCAAACAAAATCAATGATTTTTTTTTTCCTAAGATGTTCAATCTTTACTAAGATAACAACAGCTTGTACCACATAAATGAAACCATATTTGAATTCAATTTGTCCTTCTGTGATGAAAGAGACTATTGCTAATGAATTGCTTTTTGTGAAATTATGTAGTAAAAAAGAAAAGGGAAAAGATGCAGGCAATCAAACTTACTGTGAGAGAACACAAGTGTAGAGAACGAAAAATAAAACACGGTGCCGAGTTGGTTCGCCGGCGGTCCTCTGAACTCATCGTTGATGCGGTGCTCCAAAGCCCAGATGACTGCGCCGGTGAAAACAAAGAATGCCAAACTACCCAACCAGAGATCAGCTTTGAGGGGTTTGAGGAAGATCCATGCATTCTTGCTCCGTTCATTCCTCACCGGCACCACCATCGACAAGCCCGATGTTGCATACGGTAGTGTGAAATCAGCATACTGTGATCTGTTGTAGGTGATCGTCATATCAGCAACCACTGCATCATATGTCTGCAAGAAGTTAATTTTTTTTTTTTTTTAACTTATTTTCTTAATAGAAAATTACAGTAGCAAATTTGAAAGAGGAGGATTCCATTAATGCCTCATGTTTTTCATACTTGATCGTACCTCATATTTTATATCTTCATTTTCAAAAGTTAAACTATCGATCTGAACTGCTCGACATGATATCCATATTAAGATATGTTTGGAGACCAAATTTTATAATTTTTTTATTTTTTTAACTTTTTTTTAGATTGGTACAAAATCATTGTTTTTGAACAGTCCAAAAACAGTGATTTTGTATCTATCTTGTAAAATAGTAAAAAAAAATTTCAAAAATTCAAAATTTCATCTCTAGACATATTTAGTAAGGATATTATGTTGAACAGTTTGGATCGATAGTTTGGACTTTGAAAATAAAAATATTATATATGAGATATGATGAAGTATGAAAAACAAGAGGTATTGGAACCCTCCTCAATTTGAAAATACATTATGAAAGTTAATGAAAAAAAGATGAGAACACATAACATATGAATTATAAGCACTAGTGGCCTATAAGATCATGAGCATTATCTAAACAATTTTAATTTCACCCAATTGATAATTAAGTAGGAAAATTTCTTCCACAAGTAGTTGGCCAATTATAATATGGTGGTAGCTAGGTTAGTGTTTTTTTTTTCCATGTGAATATAAATATGTAAGATTTTAACAGATAAGTTTATTCCAAGAGAGAACTCAGATTTGGATTTATTTATTTTCAAGCAATAAAGCTACTTTTCACTAAGGTCCTTCAGAAAAAAAATATTCTCTATAGATTCTACTTGAGATAATTGTAGATGAGTGTGACTCACCGGTTAGCTGTCACTTTTACCGTTTATTTTTTTTATACATTCGTTAGATATGACATAAGATGATGGGCCATTGATGGCGTATAGATATGTGATCAATTACGCAAATTATTATTGGAAGTCTTTTTTTGCACTTGAGTCCTTTATATTATTTAAATTAGGGAATACTTTGAAAACTTTGTTCAAATTCGTTCTAGGTATCATTTAGCTTATATAGCATCTAGCCAATTCGAGTAATATCAATTCTAATAAAATACAAACAGTTCAAATCAAGTCTTTTAAAATTTTGTAGAAAATCAATTTGATAATTTATTTTACTATTTTTCGAATTTTGGAAAGATGGTTAAATAATAGTAATAGTAGTAGTAGTAGTAGTAATAATAATTGCTTGTGTATTAAAAAGAGTTGTCTTCCAAAAATCTAAAAAAAATACTAAAAGTAGTAAGTACCAAATCATTTAGTTATAGCACTCACAAAACTTGCAAATTTGACAATCATGACAAAAATAAAAATAAAACATGATCTTTCAAATATGCTAGAATTTGATGAAAGTTCTCCGTTAATCAGATGACTTAATTACTTAACATTTGTAACAATTTATATTTATCAATATTTGATGAAATATTAAATATTACTCTTATAAAAAGAGGTTGAGAATCAAGCATTTTAAACACTCATCTCCTACTATTATCCTATACTATTTGATTCCCATCATGATATATACACACATGATATCAAATAAAATGGCACTAACGTTGCATATGAACTTTCTCTATTATTTTTTTAATTATTAGATATATATTGTCAAATTATTAAATTATATATTTTCAATCAATTCCAACCCATATATTAACAGTAATAATGCAATGCATGACATTGAAAGACATAATTATATGCTTAATTGATGGTATTATTTTTCAGCAAGTAACATAAACCTCATTGAAAGAGACAACTATCCTTTTTGTGGATCACCCATAAATTATTTATTAGTTATAGCAAAAGAAAAGTATATAGTTTTTTTAGTAAAGAAAAAAGTATATATAGTTGACTTAGGAATTAATAGTCAAGTCGCATATATATTCATATCTTCCAATAGAGACGGATAGGGATTGCATTTGAATGATTCCAGTCAATGTAGAATTCAAACTAAATTTTTGACCAGTGATTTATTAATTAATTCAATAACTAACAATTGTGGAACCAACCAATGCCCCACATTTAATTTTGCTAGAGATTGATGGGGATCCAATGGTTGGTTTAATTTTATATATATAGATAGAGAGAGAGAGAGAGAGAGAGAGGAGGGATCGGATTACACCCTTTTTTTGACACATTTTGACACCTATCATTTTCGAAGTCTAAATACTCAATCCAAACCGTTCAACATGATTGATATATAAAAATATGCTTGGAGATAAAATTTTACATTTTTTTGAATTTTTTTACTATTTATTAATATGGTTACAAAATCGTTATTTTCGGACCATTGAAAAACAGCGATTTTGTAACCATCTTAATAGATAGTAAAAAAATTCAGAAAAATGTAAAATTTGATCTCCAAGCACATTTTAATATGGTTATCATGTTGAACGGTTCAGATTGACTGTTTGAATTTTGAAATTGCAAAATTGACCTATAAAAAAAACAGTGTCATGATGTGTCAAAAAAAAGGGTGTAATTGGACCCCTTTATATATATATATATATAGTACTGTTATATATTGGAATTGGTGCATCCTTCTAATTAACAAAAGAAACCAAATTAATAAATATATATAACGACAAGAGGTAAATTTTATAATAATCTTGGGAAACAAAATATACAAGTGGACCAACTGGCATGGATTCATTGAACTTAGTTTATTTTAGAGAAGATTGAACCTAGTTGATTAATTCCTAAATAAATAGATCCGTCAATTGATGAATGTGCGTGACATGTCTGCAAATGTTAAATTTATTTTTTCTTGTGTGTGTTAAATATCCAATATTAATTGTATATAAATTCAAGTATTATATATGTTTAAAATTATTTAAGTAGAACTATGTCTTTCAAAGAATAAAATTATAGAGTTAATTTTGACAATTAGACAAACTAATTAGTGAAATGAAGGAAGTTAAATATAATTAATTTATATTTTATAATATTTTATAATTTTTAATTGTGATAATTAAAATATTATTATAATATTTATTTTAACACTTAAATAAAATGAATGAAGGGCATGTTTTTGGTTTAGCTATATTTTTTAATATCTATAGATATTGTGGTATATGTATAATATATTACAATAATACTTATTTAAGAAACTTTCATATTAAATAACATATCGGGTTAATAAATTAATAATGGCTATTTATATTATTCTCTCTGATTTATAACAATTGACGACCAATGTCAAATTCATTTCCATGTATATTTTGACCGGTTTGATTAGATATGCCTGTGCAACGACCAATTAATATTAATTGGTCCTCTATACTAGAATTATTGTTATTGGTCGTCAAAAGTAAGGACCAAAAAGACTTTAAGATTCTCAAATATCATTAATAATAAGGCAAGAAACTTTGCAAAACCAAGAATAAATGTCCATTACAGAATGAGATTTCTTTATATATATATATATATATATATATGAAAAATGATGTAAGCCTCATATATATATAGTGGTAAGTATATATATATATGATTCATCTCTGATGAGTCATGATTATTAGATATATACATGCATGAATTTTGATTAATACACGCCTTCTAATTAACTGGGATGCATGATATATATCAAGTAGATCATCATGTACACATAACAAATCATATATATATATAAATATTCTTGAAGTCATTTCATACAAATCATATATATAAATTTACTTGAAGTAAACACTAGTTGCTCTAACACATGTTGGAAAAGACATTGAATTATTGATACAACTAACACATGTTAGAAAATTACATTAATTGTTGCAACATCAGTACTCAACTACTCAATTGATAATTGTATTATATTATGAGCTTTCAGTACTCAAGAGGCCAAGAGGGTATAGGTCTTACGTAAACCTATATTCATAAAAGTACATGCATGTACATATGCTTAATACTAGAGATTTGGAGTGTGTGTGTGTGTGTGTCAAGTAGGTCCTTCATGCAAAAGTATATGTGTATATATTAATCCAGCGATTAATATACTTTGTCATAAGTTATTACTGAACATATTGTTTTAATAGGAAGATTATTCTCATTTAGTTTACTCTAAATTATATTTTTCAAAGTATTTATTTAGCCCGGGCCAAGAGTAAGCTAGGAAGTTAGAATAGTACTGTTTGACTTTGAATCTTTCAAATTTGAAGTCTCATGAGCCTTGTAAATTGTAATTTTGATGTTTGAATCTTTCATATTATATTTGACTATATAACAATTTAATCTGTGCATTATAGTGAATGTGTGCCTTATTCAATAATTGACGTAGGTGTGATCAATTAATCATTCCTGATTGTTCTAATTCTTAAGCTTTTCACCAAATCAAACTGTAAATTTAATTATAATATATCCACAGTATCATAATATGCTTACCAGTTTACTTAGCTAGAGCATGAGATTTTGAAATTGATGCATGATCAACCCCGGCCTATTCTATTCTAACTTACTAACTAAACAGTCCTTAATTAATTTCTAGGACTAAGAGTAGGGATTATAAATTTATAATAGCAGCAATACTATATATAGGAAATAGAAGGGGTATATATAAGAAGAAAATGCAATAAGGATTTAAAGAAAAAGCTTAATTACGTACCCCATTACCGATCATCTTCACAATGTCGTCGTATTTCGCATGCACCTGTACATACTCAAACGACAAAGCGTACGGCAACTTCGCCACAGCCTCCTCGAACATGTCTATCACGAATCCGGTCGCTGTTGTCTGGTTCGTAACATTGTCTGTCTCCATATCCAAAAACACCTTGAATCCTTCTTGAACAGGCCCCGGCACCGCTATTCTTAATTTGTTGCTAACAGTAGGTTCCACCCACCCTTTCGGCTGTACTGTCGAATCACCAGGCCATATCACTGCACCAAGGTCATTTCGAGAGGTCGAGTAGGCAGCGTTGCTTTGAGCAGGTGGCCATTCTTTGAATAAGCCATTATTTGGGGTGTAATAGCCTATAGTTCTATCATTGTCACCATTTACATTAACAATGCGAAAATGTGACAAGTCTAGCTCACCATTTACTAACTTGAACAAACCACCTAGGCTGTCATTGAATTTCATATTCAATATAGAGTCAAGTAATTCCTCGCCGGTCGTCGAGACACCCATGCTCGAAAGATCGGTTCTACCATTTGTAGCATTAACAAATTGATTGTTGATTTGTTTCACGTGCTCAGCAGCCATAGCCACAGCCCAGGCAGCATCATATGCCCATATGACATACCGATTGATGTCATGGGCAACGACGGGGTCCGCATCAGGATGATCTTTCAAGAATTGTCGGGTCCATCTCTTTCTGAAGTTATGTAATATCGTGTCCGTCATGTTGTAGTAGGTTGTGAGGCCCAGCACCCCTTCTATCGATCCTGGCGGAGTGTTAGCATGAATCCAGCTGAGCTGACTTGTGAGCGCATCTGTCAGTATCCAAACATACCCATCGGACACCATCCCGAGTTTATTTGCCACGTTAATTACTTTTGTGGCTAACGGAATTCTCATGTGCATGATGAAAACTCGAGTTTGTTTATTCAGGAGCTCAGCAAGAAAAACTTCAATATCTTCTTCAGTTGCAGAGGTTGCGATGGGTTGACGGTACGGAATTTGTGCCTCCACATTATCGAGCTCATCCACGAGGTAAGGAATTAACGAGGAACCATAGTCATCATCTTGGTAAATTGGTACCACGCGGCGCCACCCAAATGCCTTCACGAGAGCTGCAATTGCGGGGGCTTGCGTTGTGTCATTTGCCGCAGCACGGATGAAATACTGAGCTTCAGAGTGCGACACCGAAGGGCTAGTTGCCGAGGGAGATATTATTGGAACTTTTGCTTTGGTTCCCATTTCAGCTACAAAAGCCGATTCAGGCGAAGTACCCGGGCCGAGAATAGCGTGCACTTTTTCATTTGTAATTAGCTCCAAGGCTAAATAGATTCAAAGAATGAAAAATATAATATCATTATCTGATTGAGCAAGTAGACCTTCTTTCTACACTAATTCATTTGTACAATAAATACAGATGCAAGAAGGAACAACTAACCGGCAGAAGCAGAGGTGATTATATCACCGCCCGGTGAGGGTCGAGGTATGAGACTTACACGGTTGATGGAGCTGGGGTATTTAGCATAAAAATCATCCGAAGCCATTGGAACAGTAGTCTTGGCGATCATCCCGTTCGGCGAGTCCGGGTCGTAAATAAAACCGACTTTGAAATTCATGGACTGAGATGAAGTTGGGGTTGAGAGTATGATGAACAACAGAGAAGTAATGAATAGATGGTGATGAAAGATGGAGAGGAGTTTAGGAAGCGGTTTTGTTTTCATGGGTTGCATTTGTTAATTTGGAGAAGAGAAGAGAATTTTGATTTGGAATAATATCAAAAGGCTTATGGACGTGTGGAGATATAAAGAGGGGATTGTGTGAGGGTAAACGGGTTGGATTATGATGTTGGATCCTTATACTTGACGCCAAAGGAACCGTTCCGTTGTGGTCTTGCGGATTGATAGAGGAAATCTCTCATATGGTGCTCATGGGGGACCCATGCTTGACTTGGTCTTAGACGAATAGCGTGATGCCATGTGGAATTTAACAGGACTGGACTTATTATAATTAATTATTATTTTAATGGCTAGGATTTCTTCCATTATGTGACCTTGTATGATAATTAATTCTACCTTTTGGATTTTGTACCTCATTTTCCCTTATTTATATAGAAATATTTAAACTGGAATGAATTAAATATTTAAACATGTCATGATATTCTTTATTGTAATGTTTAAATTAGGTAACATTTACTGTCATGATTTCTTTTTTGGATTAATAGATCAATAAATCTAATATTAAATATGTCTTCCTGATGTTTGGAGAATATGTTTTGTTACTTTGTACTTTTCTTTTAAATCAAAACTGTGTTCATAAGTTTTTGAATTTTAATAATATTAATACTTTTAGATATCATCCAGTATCAATTAATACTTTCAGATATTATCTAGTGTCAATTAGATAATCCGAAATAAAATTATTTCTCTATCTATGAAACGAACGGAATGATCAATTAGTCAAGCCTTTCAATTTGGTGTAGGAAATAATTTACTGCAGCTTAAAAAAATTATCATCTATATATCACAAATGATTAATTTAAAAAAAAAAAAATAAGCCACAAAAGCTAATGCTCTGGTTTGCTAGAATACCCATGGATGGCATTATATTCTTTTTTTTTTTTTTGATAAAAATTTACCAAAAGATTGAATAATTAAGGAACAATTATATCATCTCTGTATGCATAATTTTTTGAATAATTATTAGAGTCCCTGCACTTCAGAACTCTGAAAATTCCTGCAACAACATTAGAGAAATGATGTACATTAATATTTAAAAAATAAAATATAAATATTTTGATGCGTAACTTGTTATGATCATCTCTTTTCTAGCTCACAATCATCCCTACGTTAACCTCATTCTAATGAAGTAGTGGGGACAATATTTCTGTATTCCGTTATCAACATTCTCCAATTGTCCCACATCAACATTCCTCTAACAGCAATAGTTGACATCATAGGTATAAATTATTTGCAATACTTAATATTAATAATTTCATACATCATCTATTATCATATGTAAAAAATATTTGCAAGTATAGGTATAGATATTTGCATGGTGAGGTATAAATATTTGCGTGACGATGAGTCTGAATGTACGTTATCACGGATCTCATTTGAAATAGAAAATTATATAGAAGACGTTCGTGATTATAGATTTGAAAAATTCCTCACAATCGTCAGAAATATGGATACATTTGGTTTCCCATGTAGTTAGGGAGAAAAAACATGTATGGTTTATTGTACGGAGAAACCACCTCTAAAAATGTGTATGATTTCTCATGTAGTTTGAGTGATCCCCACATATATGTATTTATTGTACGGATACGTTTGGAGATTTTGTTAGGAAGACAATTATTTATGTAAAAATTGTTATAAAGTATAAATACTTTTATAAATAAGTATAGGTTTTAATACTTTAGAAAAAAAATCAGTGTTAGAGTTTTTGTGATCGCTCCAAAATATTATAGTAGTTATGATGTAGAATTTTTGCAGATACTTAATAATGCAGGTACTACTATCAGTTTCCTATTTTTTTTTCTCAAACTTGCAACTCTCACACTAAGACAGTAATTAATTATTTTATGTCACTAAATTAAAAAATAGTTCTTATAAATGACATAATTTATGTGTTAGATTTTTATTAAAAAGAATCATAAATAATATTATTGAGCTATTAATATGAAGATGAAAAAAATAATAAGAAGAAATCCACATGCAGGTACCAGCATCAATTAGATCCGTTGAAAAACGCCAAAAAGAACAAAATTCGTTAAAGTGAAATTGCGATGAAATAACCCACAACCGACTAATTAATCATTATAAATTTCAGAATAACTGTCAATAAGTCAAGTTCTCAAAGTTGTCACGTCTTGTTTGTAAAAAAAGAATGAAATATAATATGATTTATTGAATTGAAACAGTCAAAATGATGGATCCATGCAAAACATGGACAGGTGGGGCAAGCTGAGAAATAAAAGGGTGGGTCCAACAAGAATCTGATTAGAAGTCGTGGCATTTCCACGACTATCACATTAATTTTTGTATAAACAAAGACTGCGTTTACAGTTTACTTATGCTGCCTGTCAATTGTAATGCTATCGGACGTTAAAGAATAATCGTAAGCTTTAAAAGTCTGCGTTTACAGTTTACTTAATCAATTGTAGAAAGCTCAGACGTTAAAGAATAATCGTAAGCTTTAAAAGTCTTATGATAGTTATTTGATATGAATGCTATCGGACCAACTTTAGTTCGACAGATGTAATGACCATCTGATTTGTATTAAGATTCGTGTAAACTACATTAAAATCTGTCCACATCTGTTAAACTACAATAAAATCCGTTCTTATCTATTTCAATTTCCGTGCACACAAATTTTAATATTAATTGTACGATGTTATATAAATTAGGACCTAAAAATATATCCGATACCCATCGAACCTACTCCTATATATCTCATTTGATATGTACACATTAGATTCGATTGTGATATGAAATAAATTGCCTCAGCCATGAAAGGGAAACCATTCTTTTTATTTTCCAGTGGAATTATTTTCTTCAATTCTCAGTCGTGAGTAAAATAAAATAATAACAAAGATATATATCTCAAATTTAGGCTCACAAATAAAAACCAGCATTTAACCTTGTGATAAAATATATCACAAATTTAAAAGTCGATTAAAAAGTTTTTTATTAAATATTAAATTCAGAGACTTGTTAATAAGGGCTGCAAACGGATCGAACCGAATCGAACTTAATCTAGTTCGAGTTTGGTTTGAACCGAGCTGGTTCGAAATTGAAGTAGGGTTTCGAACTGAAAAGAAGAATTCGAATTTGATCTGGTATGATTCGAACTAGTTTGATTTGGTTTGTTAATAGTTCGAATTGAGACAAATCAGAGGAGAATCAGAAGAGTTGGAGGTTTTAGATTGAGCCAGGCCAATTTAGAACCGAGTCAGGCTAATTTTGAACCAAACCAGACCCAATTTGAGTTTAATTTCAAACCAATTTCCAACCGAACTACTATTCTTCAGAAAGCACCAATTTAGTACACAACAAGATTGAAATTGGGTCAATTAGCCTTGCTACTATTCTTCTTGACCAGTGCACACACTCTTTCTCATCTTTATGAATTATTTATTTTTATCGATTTTTTTTTATAAATCGTAATTAAAAATTAACAAAAAAATAACAAAAGAGATTAATTATCTCTTTTTTTACCAAAAAAAAAAAAAAAGAAGAATAAGCATCAAATTATTGGTACAAGAAAATATTATCTAAATTATATCCTAATTTAAAATGCCTAGGATGAAATGCAACTTGGATCCAAAATTAATTATATAAGTTTGTTCTGCTTGTTTCTTTAGGTGAATTTATAAACTTTATGGATGGTTATTTGATACTAATCTATTCGCCTTCAAAAAAAAAATATTAAGAGTGTAGATTCAAAACTCAAATAAAAAATATTTTGTGAATATTAAATAGTTAAATAATTTGACCTTCAATCTTTACTAATAAACAATACTAAGAGTTATGAATTCAGCTCCGTGTCTACTTCTAGTTTAGGTTTTCAATTATAAAATATATAATCACAATAATAGTTAAATTAATTATACGAATACAATGGTAGACTTCTGTACAAATTTCAAGTTTCTCTCGCAATAAGAGACAATTGACTTAAGACATGAGATAGAACCGAATCACCTACTCTTTTGTGGACATAAAATTTCTGTTTTTAAAGTCATTAACACGTGGATCCGAAGAGGATCCGGAGCAAAATTATAATCAATATTTAAGTGTCAAAATTCACTCTGAATTTACGTATTAGTAATTTTATAGATTTTCTACCCATAAAACAGGAGATTCGATTTCACATGGGCCTAGAACAACGACAAAATAAAAATACTTTAATAAATCCCAAAAACAATTGATCTGTTGACTTACTGTTCTAGCGCTGAGCCACTTGAAACAATTAATTAATCCTTAAAATATTTGAAACCTATAAGAAAAAATATATTGCAACATGCTAAACTTATGTGTCGCTCTCAAATATCATGGTCAAATTAAGATTCTAATAATTATCTTAGAATTTATCTATGAAATTGTGTGTAATGAATACTTGACTATTAATAAAAATATATTTATTTATAACATAATACATGCATACTTGTCTCTTTCAATATAATATAATTGTTGACAGATGCAGTTTTGATCAAATAAAAATCTGTCTTTACAATTGTCAACAGTTGTCTCAATCTTCTAGACGTATTTATTACTCAAACCTCGTAATTATACAATTAGCTATTTCACAATGCGTATATATTATATACTCAATTAATGAAGAATGCACATTAATTACTTATTCAGTTTCTTAAAAAGTTGGTCAATAGTTTAGCAGGTTAAGGCTCTATTAGCTGAAAAAAGTTAGTTACCATCTCAATAATTCTCCTAAAAAAAAGTTGCCATCTCAATAATTCAAAATTCTAACATTGCCACCGTTTTGGAAAAAAAAAAAATCAGATTTGAGCATGCACACAGACCTAGTCTGTGCACCGTTTTTTATGGGTGCGCAGGCCTGGTCTACGCACTATTTTGGTATGCATATGGGTTTGCACGGACTGAGACTATTACGATATTGGTTTCATATAACATCAACTCCAAATTCTATTAGATAAACTTCAGACGACTAATTTAAACCGTTCAAACCGATTTACTTTATGAGTGATGCATTTACATGCATAGTTTTTATTTTTTTCGAGTTATTTTAGCATCAAGTCAAGCAGTAAAAAATATTGACAAATGAATGCATTAAATTTATTTAAAAACTCCCACATTTGACCGCTTGACTTGATAATAAACAAATTTAAAAAATTATAAATTTTACATGTAAATGCACAAGAAGTAGATCGGTTTGAACGGTTTGAATTCACCATTTGAAGTCTATTTCATATATTTTGGTGTTGGTGTTATATAGGCTGGAATGACACTCATGTCATACTAGTTGGACTCCGTTATTATTATATAAAAATATACCTGGTTTTCAAATTTTATATTTTGTTGAGAAAAATTATTATTTTTTAGACAAATAGAAAATCACTTGATAAAAAATTCTAGAATCCAAGAGTAGTTATTTTCTACCTATCTAAAAAAATAATTACAAAAAATTAAAAAATATAAAGTTTGATCTTCATTATAAATTCATAAGATAATAATGTTGAAGGGTTCAAATTGATTATTCGGACATATAAAACGGAAATATGAATTAAATGCACAAACTGATCCACACATTACAATGTAACATAGCCTCACTCAAAGTTTAGTATTAAGCCTAATTCATGGTGCCTCCATAATTTATTTTTCACATGACTTCTCTTTAATAAGTTGTTGATTAAATATTAGAAAAATAAAATTTGTTATTATTTTTTTTAATCTCTTACTTTTACAATAATATTTAAAGTATAAGATATATTTCAGCTCTGACATTAAAATTATGTGGAAAATAAGAATTTTTTAAGAATTATCTTGCTTAGTGATGTACTGGGAGAAAACAATTTACATTTTTAAGAATTTTTTATTATTTTTTCAGATAGTTAGAAAATCACTTGATCTAAAAATTTGGGACCATCCGAATGTAGTAATTTTCTATCTATTTAAATAATAGTAAAAACATTCTAAAATTATAAATAAATTTTGGTTCCTAAGTACATGTTTTATATAGAGATCATATTTACCAGTTCGGATCAACTAATTGAAATATAAAAATAAAAATATAATTTTATATTACAAATCAATCCGTAATTATTATAGCCTCACTCTTAAATATTTTGAAATTGCTTAGTAGTAACTACCAAATTACAAATAGTAAATATATTTACAACATATACAACCTCTCAAATTTAAACAACAGTAAAAGAAAAAACCAGCGAAAACTAAAAAATCAGAACTATATCCGATTTCTTCTTTCATAACAATGCATCCACAATGTTGTCTTCTCCCGTATCTTCCTTGCTAGTAATTATGGGGGCATTCTTTTATTCCTAAAAATATACTCGCTTTTTTCCTAAAAATATAAATCTTGTGACCCAAGCTGTTGAACACGTATCCTCTGCATTAACTCAAAAGTGATTCTTTTGATTTAATGCATCCCGACCGTCTGATTTTAAACGGAGTCAATCCGACCGTCTGATTTTAACACAGGAGCCCTTTAATATTAGTATAAATCTTGTCTGCACGAATCTTTAAGCAGATTGGATGGTCCAAATGTATTAACTCAAAAGATACCCTTTTGAGTTAATGCAGTTAATGCAGAGAATACGAATTCCAAACGGCCTCACTCTTTAAATTAATTATACCGAAACACCACCAAAATTGGTATGAACACACACATATATTATCATATAATTCCTAGAGGAATTCCAAATTCCTGTCGCCATGAAAGAAAATTGAATATTTGAATTTGACCCAAGACATGCACCTGGAAGACTGGAAGCCTGGATCTACCACAAAATAATAATAAAAACTGACTGTTGACTGACTGGTCAAGCGCTGAATGAATCCAGAACCAATAATTCCAAATTTTCAAATTTTACATTTTCGTTGTTACGCAACCCCCATAATGGAGCCGAAATTTTTTTAATACGAAAATTAAACAAAAATATATTGACAATTGAGAAGTAATTTTTAGAAATTTGATATATAAGAAGAACGTGATGGTCTATAACGTCTTCTGGACGTTATAGACCACAACGTTCTGATTAATGAAATCAGATTATCACTAATTATCACAACTTTTTGTTTAAGATCGATGTTTCAATAATTAGATTTCAATTAATGAAACATTGTGGTCTATAACGTCCAGACCATCACTTTTCTTAGATATCGAATTTTCGAGAACTGCTTCTCTATTGTCGATATTTGTTTTTTCCTATTAATACAAATTTTGGCATAATGGAGAAGTGGAAAAAAAAAATAAAACAAGTCATAATACGAGACATCTTATACTATCAATAGCACACTAGTCAAACTTTACATGATAAATCACATACTATTGTTTAATTGGGCAAAGTTGAAAATAATTTAAATAAGTGTTAAAAAAAATATTTTGAATACAATAATAATTTTTGAGAAATTTAATTATTATGGTAATACCGTAATAGACATATTCGAAATAAAAAAAAATGATATCATGACAAGACCTGATTCAACAATTTCATAATAAAATTTAAACCAATGATTTTAAATTGATGATTGAACAAGATAAAAAGCTGCTGAGAAGGTTATTTGAGAGGAGAGCAGTTTGGGTCTGATGTTCATTGGACTCAATTTTGCGTCCGATGGGTATCATAGCCATCCAATTTGCTTTAAGATCCATGCGCATAAATATTTAAGCAGGCTAGCACAGATATTAAGGCACCAGGCACAGATCTTAAAGCAGATCGGACGGCTTTGGAATCCATTGTCAATTTGAGTCCGATTGTATCATAGCCATCCAATCTGCTTTAAGATTCATGCTGGGCCTTGGAAAGTTCACTGCTTTAAGATTGTATCATAGCCATCCGATCTTATACCTCCGTTGATCCACTTTGAATTGTTTCAAGTTTTATTGGGCTACAGTTATTCTACGCTCTAATTACATATATGATGGTTTTTGGGCCATGTTACAACAAGGCCCAATTTTTTATACATTGGAAGAAGGAACCATGTTGGGATTCTGTTTTCTTTTGCCAAGTCTTAAAGTACTTATATTTCATGCTAGGACTTAATTTATCCTCAAAAAAAAAAAAAAAAAAAGACCTATTTACAAAAATAAAGCAAGCCCACAAAATAAAAAAGAAAAAGAAAAAGCAAATAAAAAAGAAAAAGCAAAAGCAAATGCCATATTTACATAAGTTTTACGGATTCATGTTTTTTTTAGAAACACCATTAGGAGCATTCAACTTGATATCTGTTAGCTCCTTCACAACTTCTCTCATGGTAGGTCTCTTACTTGCCTCTCGGGCCGTACACCTAACGGCTAGTAAAAGCACTTTGTGCACCTCCTCCATTTCGGCCGAGCCTATAACCTCATCCAACAGATCCGGATCACAGGTTGCCTCCAGTTGATCACTACCATTCAAGTTTTCTACATTTGCGTGGACCCAGCCTACCAAGTCGGTGCTGTCAGAAGGAGATGACGGGTCAAGTGCCTTCTTTCGGGTTAGGAGTTCAAGCAGAACCACCCCATAGCTGTAAACATCCAATTCCGTGCTCCTCTTTATTGAAAATGCCGCTTCTATATGAAAGTTTTAAAATAGTGTATAAGTGAAGGGCTTAATTGGAAATGAATTTGAAGCAAGAAAATTCCAAAACCAGACTGAATAAAAAATTAAAAGTAAAAAAACATTAATCAGGCTTAGGTTTTCAAGTTTGGCTGTTCCATAAAACAATAATGCTTGGCTTTCAAGTTGTGAAAAGAAGCAACATAAATACTACTATGGTACAGTATATTGACCTTACTGGTACAGTATGTTACCAGCTCCACCAATTTAACCAAGTTAACTGAATTAAGCATCAATCGGTTCAATTCCAACAGATCAAACCCCCAATTGTGAAAGTTTGCCTCAATTGATTAGTACTGAACCCCACATAGCCCAAAGTACTTCTAATTTGTATAATATATTATATACAAAAACAAAATTCTTTTAAAACTAACCTGGAGCCATGTACCCAATGGTTCCCACAACTGCTGTTGAAGGCGGTGAAAGTGAAACTGACGACTGTTCAATCAGCTTTGCAATCCCAAAATCAGATATATGCGGTTCCCAATCTTTATCCAACAATATATTCTTTGGTTTAATATCTCTATGAACTATCAACGGGTCACAATCATTGTGCAAATACTCCAACCCGTGGGCTGTACCAAGTGCAATCTGATACCTTACTCTCCACTCCAGCATCTGTGCCGGTACGGCCTCGTGTAGTACATCATGTAAACTACCCTTCTCCATGTACTCATACAAGATCAAACCATAATCAGTTCTAATCCAGAAATTAACTAGTTTGACCAAGTTACGGTGCTTGATTTTACCGACAGTCTTGATTTCACTAATCATGCTAGTATCCACAGTTTGTTTCCGTGAGAACATGATCCTTTTCACAGCATATACATTACCGGAGCCAAGATCAGCCTTGTATACAGTCCCGTGGGCCCCTCTGCCGATTGAATATTTCTCATTCAAGTTTTCAGTCACCTCCATCACTTCATTGAATAGGTAAGAAGATCCCTCATATAATGACGGTTCCGTGATTGTCCCCTTGCTTTTAACAGTTTTACGGATGCATAAGAGGTACCAAAGTAAAATGACAACTAATGCACAGAAGAAAAACGAACCGAGAATTATAATGGCAAGCATGAGCTTGTGATTTAATTTTTTGTTATTAGATGAGTTACATGACCTAAGGGTGTTGGGTTGAACACATGTGGAGTCATCGGCAAGACAAGTTACGCAGAGACCAGGGTTCCCATAAAATGAACTGGGTGAGGATTTGAGAAATTTCAGAAAGTTATTTGGTACTGGCCCCATGAAAAGGTTATATGAAACATTTAGTTCTTGCAAAGAGCTGAGGCTGGCAAGTGGGGCCAGGGCTCCAGAGAGATTGTTGTGAGATAGATCCAAAGTTTGTAAACGAACTAAGTTCCCTAATTCAAGTGGTATGGGACCCGTTAACCTGTTACTGCTAAGATTGAGAGCAATATACAGATTAGTTAGTTTCCCCAGTGATGATGGTACATGGCCTTGAAGACGATTTCCACCGAGTTGGAGCTCGATTAGCCTCTCCAGTTGAGAGATGTCAGGTACCTCTCCAGTGAAGCCGTTCTCATGTAATACCACCTGGGAGAGGAGTTTTAGGTTATTTAGACCCAGTGGGATCGATCCATTAAGCGAATTGAAGCTCAAATCAAGAATATACAGCTTGGTACAGTTAGAAATTTGACCAGGTAGGAAGCCAAACAAGCCATTGTTTGAAATATTTAGAACTCCCAAATTTGCTAAATATTCAATATCCGGTGGAATCAGGCCAGAGAGATTATTACCAGACAAATTTATCATGGTTAAATCAGTACATTTTCCGATACTGGAAGGTATTGAGCCACTCAAACCATTAAAACTTGAATCCATGTAACGCAATTTCATGTTGTTTGCAAACTCGGGTATTGAACCAGTTAAATTGTTGTTTTGGAGAATTAGCCTCTCCAAACTTGAACAATTCCCCACATTCAAAGGTATGCTTCCATTGAGGAAATTGAAACCCAAATCCAAAACCGACAAATTTTGACCAAAACAAATGTTTGGTGGGATTTCTCCGACAAATTTATTGTTAGTTAAATCAACTTGCAATAAGCTGCTCTTCAACCCCAAATTTTGCGGTATCACCCCTGTAAATTGATTGTTCGCAAGGTAAATTTTTTTCAAATTCACGAGCTCGGCAATTTCCAACGGGATAATACCAGTGAACTTGTTCCCGTAAATTTCTACCTCTTCAAGACTTTGAATTTTCCAAATTTCAAGTGGAAACTCCCCGGTTAACTGATTTGTAAACAGATAAATATTCTGTAAATTAACTAGCTTTCCCAATTCTCTGGGAACTGGACCCTCAAGTTGATTTTCATACAATTCAAGCCTGGTCAGAGAAATACAGTTACCAATTTCAGGTGGAATACGACCGGATAAATTGTTCTGAGATAAAAAAAGATCAGAGACATTGGATAATAACCCTAGAGAGGCTGGTATTTCACCAGAGAGGGCATTATGAATAATTACCAGAGTTGTCAGACTGGTACAATTACCCAACCATGGAGGTATCTTTCCATAAAATTGGTTGAAGGACAACACCAAATTCTCCAATCGACACTCGTTAAAATAAAACAAAATCTCACCACCAAAATTATTTGTATTTATATCCATATTTCTCAATCCTTTGATGTTATCTAGACTTTTCGGCAGAGGCCCACTAAAGTTGTTATTGTACAAGTAGAGATCTTCTAACTTTGTACAATTACCGATTGAATCCGGTAAAATGCCCGATAGAAAGTTTTGATTGAGCCAGAGAGATCTCAAATTGGTCAAGCTCCCAATTGCAGGATCGATTTGCCCAGTTAATTTATTACCATTAAGGTATATTGTATCAAGGAAAATGCACTGAAATAAGGACTCGGGTATATTTCCATTCAGAACATTCTCATAAAGGGAAACAAACGAAAGCCTCTTCATGTTAGAAAACAAATCAGGAATTTCTCCGGAAAGGGAATTGCTCGAGAGGTCCAGATATTCTAGCCGAGTGCAATTCGCCAATTCCAAAGGGATTGGGCCTGACAGGTTGTTGATATACATTTCTAGGGTTTGAAGGTATCTTAGTGTACCAATCTGGGGGCCAAGTGTACCAGAAATGCCGTTCGCAGAGAGGTTTAGAGAAATCACAGATTTGTGCTTATTACATTGGATACCGCTCCAGTTGCATGGAGTCGAGTTGTCAGCTTTCCATGTAGTGATTATTGAAGGTGGTAAGGTGAGGTTTTTAGAGAGAGAAAGGAGTGCTTGGCCTTCTGAGTTTAATGAGAGAGAAGATGTGATGTAGAAAGAAAAAAGCACAGAAATTTGCCAGAGTAGAGAGGGGGCCATTAAATCCTACAATTTTTCAAGTAAGAAACTAATATCAATTTAAGTTGAAAAAAAAAAAATAGAAGAAAGATTCTTTGATCCAGCACAACTTAGAAAGTTTGAATCTTCACAATTACCTGTCAGAACCACATATATCTTGTCCTCATAAAATCCAGAATTTTTTAAAATGATAATCTGTACATTATGATTACAATATTTATTGTTATATATGACAAAATATATATGAACTCAAAGAAAATTACTCTTCTAACTCTTAATATGGAATTAGATTTAATTTAAAAGTGAACCAGACAATAAATAATTACTTTGAATTTTGTAAACAAACCCAGTGATATAAAAATTCCTTTTTGTTAAACTATGTGAATCATATTGTTTTGTATTAATGAGGTGAATTTTTTTTTTAAATTTAGGTTGAACAGCCCATTTTATGAAAAAAAACTTCATAGTTCATACAAATAATAAAACATAAAAAAATAAAAGTACCTTCCATTTCCATATCATTTAATTATAACTGTAGTTCAAAAGTAGAAACTTGAATGCCAACAATTGTAAGGGTAAAGTTTCACTGAAAATAATATGTATCAAGTATAGAAAATAATATGTATCAACAATTTAAATAATTTACGATCAAACCTACTAGTCAACTAAATATGCTCAACTTAGTGGAAATCTGAGAAAAACTTGGATTTAGGAGAGCAAAGTATAAACTTTGAGCTTTCTTATGTTCAAAGATGAAAACTTGCAAACTTT
This sequence comes from Carex arenaria, assembly GCA_964058825.1. Taxonomy (NCBI): domain Eukaryota; kingdom Viridiplantae; phylum Streptophyta; class Magnoliopsida; order Poales; family Cyperaceae; genus Carex; species Carex arenaria. The sequence continues at coordinate 26,540 of CAXKVW010001535.1, forward strand.
TAAAGGCCGTAGAGAAATTTATTTTATTATAAGATTGAAGAACAAAAACAAATTTGCCTAGAAAAAGAAACAAAATGAAATTAATGAAGTTAATAATAATCAATGAGGACACGATAAATCCAACTATTACTGCCTAAAATAGAAGTTGATGCATAAATGTGGCAATACTCTTTGTAAAAACGCCACTTAGCATCCAAATTCGACAACAAGAAGCTTCAGATTTAGTAAAGCACAGGCCTGATCTAGTTGTATTAGTGCATAATTAACCCCATTTCCCTTAGATTTTACACGTAGCAAGCAAGGAAAGTACCTGAAAAGGAGAATTTAAAAAGGAGGCAGCTTGTTTGCGCTTGAGAAGAAAGATGGCGCAACGGGAAGATTAATTTAAACCGGGCTGAGGTTGTGAAAGAGATGGCAGTCTTTTTCAAGTTAGTTTCCAGTGTCGCCTGGTACACTTCTGACTATGAACTATGTGACGCTTAAACTATTTAGTTTCTATAACGAGTCGACGATGCTGTTTATTTTATTGATACATCAGAGGTTGTACTGCACTGGTTACAGAAAACATACAGCACAAGGGAAAGCACCGTTTTATTATATAATATACTTTTGTTTAGTGTCGGGCTGAAATCACTTCCTCTGAGATATCTTAAACTTTGAGTGTTTCTCTGAAAGATCTTAACTGTTCAAATATGTTGTGCACTAATCTCAAAACAAAATAATACTGCCAGTACACTATCCCGAATAGGAACCGTACACGTAGGTCATGCAAAAGTTCAGATATCTCAGAGGATATGCACTCGTGGTGGCTGATATCTCAATTTTTGCGTGACCGACGTGTTCGGTATTTAGATGCCTATTCGGGTATTATTTTACTTTGAGATTTGTGCAAAACTCTTTAAACGGTTAAGATTTTCCCTAAAGTCACGCAAAGTTTGAGATATCTCAGAGGATGCGAATTCGGCTGAAAGCCGATTGGAAACGAGTTCACACGGATCAATATCCTCCCAGGTATCTTAGAGGAGGGGCCTCACTTTACGGTTTGAGATTAAATCTCATCCAGTTTGAGATTCGGGGGGAAATAGGGGGCAGTTTTATTGGGCTTTGTGATTCGTGCCACGCTAAAAATAACGGTTCAGATTAACTAATTGTAAAAGATTCCCTTTTCAGGTAATGCACTGGAAATGAATCCAGTTCACACTTCACACTGGTCTCGTTTGGGAGAGAAGCGAATTATCTCCAGTTATCCACCGGGAGACACCGAGACAGTGCTCAGTGCATTTAATACTCACACAGCAGATATTTTTCTTGATAAAATTTGTACACAGTACTATGAACTTTATTGCAAACAAAATAATTGATACAGCACTCTAGTTTACAAATTCAATCTTAATCATTAGAGATTTAGAGTGTATGCATTAATATAGTTTCACTGCTATGTCATTGGTACCTATTCGAAGTATTGGTATTTTTTCACTTGTGGTGACACTTATTTCAAAATTCATTAAATAAGTTTCAAACTGTTCAAACCGATCTATACAAGTGAGTTGTTTGCATGAAAAATTTATAAATTTTCAATTTATTTCGTATAAAGTCAAGCGATAAAAAACCAATTTTTACATTAATTTTAATACTTCATTATTTATCATTTTTTACTGCTGAAATAACATCGATGATAGAACTTCAAAGAACTTATTAACTTAAAAATTTAAAATTCTGTTTGCAACATCGTAAATATAAAATCCTAGTATTATGTATTTGTATTGTCTGCCGTAACTAAATGCAGAAATATTTCAAATATATGATCTAAATCAACACGAATATTAGAGTTGCTCCGTAAATTTCTAAATTAATTTAAATTACTTCTTAATTTTGATAAAAAAAAATGTTCGAATTTGAAACCCAAATTTGAAACTTAAATTTTTCGTTAATATAAAAAATACAAAAAATCATTTAAGAAGAAGAAAAAAAACAAAATAAAAATGTTGGGACCAACTTAATTGGTACCGCACTAGGCACACATGTGATCATAGAGTGGAGCATTATTCATTATGTTTGGCGAATCTAAGCTTGATTTGGAATTTGGATAGAGTTTTGCGTGTGAATGGAGAACATCAACAGAGAAATATCAAATATTGCATGAAGAGAGAGAAAAAAGAAGAGAGAAATGGACAAAACTCTTGAAAACTGCACCCTGTTTTGATCTTTCTTGACCATTTCTGACCTTTCCTGAGTTCTGATACCTTTTTGACCTTTTGATTATAAATGGGCCTTGCATTGTAATCAACTAAGATGTTGTTGTTTCTCCTACTTTTTCATATTTTCATTCATGTTAAAATGTATTTTTTTTTTTGTGTGTTTTATATTCTTTATCTCTATTTTTAAAGTCTGAACAATCGATCTGACTCATTCAACATGATCTTTGTAATAAAATATGACTGGGGACAAAATTTTATATTTTTTGGGGGAATTTCATGTATCCCCCTCAAAAACCTTGAAATTACGTATTTCCCCCTCTAAAATTCATAATATCATATTTACCCTTCTAAAGTTTACAAACTCACAAATTTACCCAATTTATTGATTTTTCTAATAAAACTGAGTTTAAATGTATAAATTGCCCATTTTACCCTTTTCTATCTTCTCTTTTTCTCCATCTCTTCGTTCCAGAAATTAAATCCCAAACCATCATTTTAGATGTCTCCCTCTCTCTTCTACAAGAAAAAGCATAGTAAGAATTTGGAGGCTAACAGGTAACAAACGTAACTTCCTCCATTCCTTCCATTTCATCCCCTATCCTTCTCTTCTCAACTCAGGAGCATACCCTTAGGTGAAGAGAAGAAAAACCCAAAATGAGAAGGGATTTCATTTATTTGAGGAGAGCAAGATTAATTAGTTCAAGATGCAAACAAATTTACTTTCTTGTGCCAAATTCAAGTTTGAAACCCCAACTAAAAAGAAAACCAAAAACATTTCAATTTCAGTTGGTTTAAAGAATCAACCAATCTCTATAGGTACTGTGTAAAGCTGTGAAGGCTAGTGATTGAGCCATCAGATCAATTACTAGTTAGCATAACAAGCTGGCTTTCTCACCAACATATAATTAATAGGTTCTAACTTCTCAATCCTTATATTTTTCTGATATACAGCAGTCACAACATTTGAGAGCAGTTGTTTCTTATAAATGGAAAATTTACCTAAGAACGAAGAGAAATGAGAAAAAGAAAATATGAAGAAGGGTAAAATGGGTCATTTGTAAATTTAAAATAAATTTTATTAGAAAAATCAATAACTTGGGTAAATTGGTGAGTTTTTGAACTTTAGAAGGGTAAATATGATATTATGAATTTTAGAGGGGGAAATACGTAATTTCAAAGTTTTTGAGGGGGATACATGAAATTCCCCCTATTTTTTTAATATCTTTTTACTATTTTATTCATATGTACAATATCACTTTATCGAATGGTCCATAATATCCTTATCAGAATCTTCTTAAAACAATAATTTTGTACTTATCTAAAAAAAAAATATAAAATTTGGTTTCCAAATATATTTTATTATGAAGATCATGTTGAACGGTTCAGATTAACTGTTCGAACTTTGAAAACGGAAATAAATGATGTGGAGCATACTAGAGCACAAAAAAAATAATGTATTTGAACCCTCCTTTTTAATTCAGATTGTGCGATTTAAAACGAAGAAGGAATATCATTTAAAAATAAATAATTCGTTTGATATTTTTATACGGTTGGGCGTAAACCAGTTAGACTTTATTTTTTTCAGAAAAAAAAAATGTGATATCAACTGAGTTCAATTATTTCAATCCATGGAGAAACGGGAAAGTTCAGTCTTGAATTATTGAAACAATTAATGATAAAAATAAAAAAAATGTTGACATCATGACATGTGAAATATCTACTTTCATATTTGCTAAGATGAGATGAAATATCTACTGATTAACCAGTAAGAAGGTGACAAACGTACCAGTTAGGTTTGCCATTTGGGTTGAAATAGCAAAATTTTGTACAAAAACTCAAAAAAAAAAAAAAATGAATTACTAAAATGAGTTTTGAACGTACTTTTCTGTTTGAATCATATCTTCTATGAAAATATGTTGGTAGATATATAAAAAAATATCTAAAAAGAAAGCAAATACTGCCGTCATTTTTATCCATGCCCACTAACTCCTACATTTCCCCAACTATGCCCAGAAATCTGAAATTTCGTCAAAAATGCCCAAACCGGCCACTAAACCCGCGGTTTCTAATTTTTATTAGAAACCGGCTACTAGACCGCCGGTTTCTAATAAAAATTAGAAACCGCGGGTTTAGTGGCCGGTCGCTCAAAAAAAATAATTTTATATATACGTGTGCACTGTTCCGAAATTTCCTCACAATTCATTTCATCAAATTTCACACTATCTCTCCTCACATTCTCTCTTTCTCCCAGATTTCTCATTTTCTGCCTGCTTTTGCAAGTAAGTCCCTATATATTATTTTATATTATTCAGTAGGCCAAAATAGTTGTAAATTGGTACCAATTGTTATAAGTTGTTATAAATTTATTAGAAATTGCTACCAATTTTATAAATTGTTTAGAAATTGTTTAAATTTATTAGAAATTGCTAGAAATTGGTATAAATTGTTAAAATTAATTAGAAATTGCTATAAATTGTTTAGGAATTGTTTTAATTCATTAGAAATTGGTACCAATTGTTATAAATTGTTAAAATTTATTAGAAATTGGTATTAATTGTTAAAAATTGTTAAAATTTATTAGAAACTGTTAAAATTTATTAGAAATTGGTACCAATTGTTAGAAATTGTTAAAATTAATTAGAAATTGCTACCAATTGTTATAACTTCTTATAAATTTATTATAAATTGCTACCAATTGTTGACTATTGTTATAATTTATTAGAAATTGGTACTAGTTGTTATAAATTGCTACCGTTTATCAGAAATTGTTAAAATTTATTAGCAATTGTTATAAATTGCTACCAATTCATTAGAAATGTACCAATTTTGTTCCAATTGTTATAAATTGCTACCGTTTGTTAGAAATTGTTATAAATTGCTACCAATTGTTATAAATTGCTACCGTTTGTTAGAAATTGTTATAAATTGCTACCAATTCATTAGAAATGTTAATTTTTTTTTTATAAATTAGGTAGTTTAGTATAGTTTAGTATAGTTATAAATTAAGGTATAATTTGGGTATAAATTATGGTTTGTTATAAATTAGGATATAATTTAGTATAGGTATCGAACTTGATAAAATTTTGTATAATTTCGGATAGTTATATAACTTAGCCTAATTCGAAAATAATGAGTATAAAATAGTATAATTAGCTCATTTTAGCTCATTTTAACGCGTTTTTACACAATTTAAGTTTAGGATGGCTGGAGGTAGAGGTAGAGGACGGCCCAGACGTGCACCACAGGTTGAGGCGCCGATTGACACCACCAGTACCGAGCACTTCAGCCCTCTCTTATGGATGCCCCATCGCGAGCACAGGGTATCATTGGCTTCCGTTGAGGTATGCTAGTTTTTGTCCATATACGAAGTTTAAATTTTGTTGTATACATTATGTAATACTTTTGTTGGCTTTCAACGCAGGACGATTATCTGATGGAGGTCAATTTTTACGTCCCTCGGATGCAGTACTTCTCACAGATGGACCCATATCTCATCCGGCTGGGACTATATCAGATTGTGTCCATCCTGCGGGACACGACTCCCTCCATCAATGCATCTCTCATCGCAGGATTTGTTGAGCGATGGCGTCCCGAGACGCACACGTTCCATATGCCTTTCGGGGAGATGACTGTCACGTTGCAGGACGTGAGTGCCCTCTGGGGTTTGCCGATTAGGGGCATTCCCGTAGGCGGAGTATCTGACAGCAGAGACTTCGCCCATGACATCGATCAGTATTTGGGGGTAGATCCGACACAGCTACGGGCCGATAAGGGGAAGTCCAGTTATCACATGCAGAAGACAAAGTTGCGGCAGCACTTCAGTGCCGGTCTGACGGATGCCTCTAGTGATCTGGAGATTCGGAGGTAATAATAATAATAATAATTTATTTTTCATCTGTTAATTAACTTATGTAATTATAATACTAACCATCTTCTTTGTTTTTACAGATACACCCGGGGTTACGTGATGGACCTCTTCGGTACCGTTATGTTTCCTGATGCCAGCGGCGATGGCATCCCCATGATGTATTTGCGACTTCTGAGGGACTTTGATAACCCGCCGGCCTACAACTGGGGTGGAGCTGTGTTAGCTATGCTGTACCGTAGCCTCTGCACTGCTTGTCAGGTTAGTTATTATGTTGTTTGTTACTTAATTATTTCATCAATTAGTCAAATGAAAATACGACTTATAACCTCCGAAATACAGGTGAAGGCCAAACAGGTGTACGGGCCGGTTCTTTTGTTGCAGCATTGGTCATGGTCACGGCTACCGGTGGGCCGTCCTATGCCAAATAAGCCAGAGCCAGTTTGGGGACAGCCGCAAGATGATCAGGAGCGATGGCCGGTCTACGGCCACCGTTGGCATTGTATCCACCACTATCGGGATGAGGGGCACGGACGCACCGTAGGTATTAGGTTGGTGCGTTTACAGCTGAATAACCTGGACGAGTCGCAGGTGCAGTGGACACCATACGCAGATCTGTATGCGTCTGAGGAGTTGCCTCTTCGTTGTCTTGAGGAGCGTGACAGCTGGTGGTACCGAGGCCCGCTAGTCTGCTTCTGGATAGTGGAGCACCACTATCCAGATCGGGTACTTCGGCAGTACGGAGAGGAGCCATTGATCCCAGTGGAGCCGGCATTACCCAGGCAGGAGATCAGGAGACTGCACAAGTAAGAAATTTAATTAATTATCGATAACCTCTAAATTATCTGTTACATTTTCATTGCAACTTACATTTAATTGGCAGGATGTCGCACGCCGGCGCTATGGAAAGAAACTGGCGCCTCGAGTTACCAAATTATTACGTAGAGTCTGAGATTCCGGCTGAGCCTCAGATATATCAGATGCCTGATGAGATGACTCAGACCCCAGGATCTCATCTGCTGAGGTACAGGACTTGGTACTCCAGGGTTGGCGCGGGGTCATTATATCTGAGGGGCGATTATAGTGCATATCTCCGCCAGCCACTGCAAGAGGATCTATCAGGTCACCAGCCTACCGGACGTCGCTGGGCTCGCTGGGCAATTAATCCAACACCTTTATATTATATGTTCATTAAACGGTAATTACATAAATATGTTGACTAATATATGTTTTTTTGTTCAGATATTACTGCCGATTAAGGCCGCTGCGCATGCCATCAAGATGCTCGGGGTGAAGGGCTGGCGAAGAGTTGGATGGAGTCAGTTGAAAGATCATGGCCAACTCATTGAGGATGCCGGATCTGGTGGGCGTCTGATCAGCATGTTGCGCGACGCCGGAGAGAACATCGATTGGCGGGCAGTAGATCCAGACGAGCCAGATGCGCCAGCCGTATTCACTCGGGATATGCCATCTCCACCCCGTGTGGATGCAGAATGGGACTATTATCAGTGGGTGCTGTCTAATTCCGGCTGGACTGCCTACTATAACTCTGAGGGACGTCCAGTGCAGCCACCGGTAAGTCGTATTTGTTATGAGTCGAGTTAGTTCAACTTTTGCCACTAATACAAAAATTTATATTATTATTTGATTTGCAGGGTCCAGCTAGCATGCCACCGCCTCCACCGCCATACGAGTCTGCATCTTACGACCATATGGAGGATTATAGGGTGACTATCAGTTTCGATGAGATTGAGTCCCTATCACCTTCACAGCCGGGACGATACCCTACGGCGATGGCACACGATGGCGAGGCTAGCGGGTCACAGGCCCCTTCTGACTTTGCGGAGGGACTGGCAGACTCTATCTTCTCTACACCCCCGCCTCCTCCAGCTACTACTATGGGGGATGATGATCCGTGGGAGACAGGATCACGTCTCAGGAGAGAGGCAGAGGCTGCTGCTATTGCTGCAAGTGATGCGGTCTGGACGAGGCTGGGCGACAGACATAATAGAGGACATCCAGCCCAGCGATACTCCCCTTCTCCGTTTAGATGATGATAGGTTGTTACTTTTGTTGTTACTTTTTTATCATTTTATGGTTGTATTATCTATCTCTGGGTATTTATTTATATTTCCTACTCTATCGTTTGTCATTTGGATCTGTTATGTTTGTCATTTGCATATCGTTTACATTTTGAGGCGAGTTCCTACTATATCGTTTGATACTTACATTTATTGATAAAATTGATACTTAAAAACGATTCGTAACATATAACATCAAAATTCTAAAATTGATAATTCCGAGCGAATTTGAAATTAAAAGTACATCACGATCGCAAAATAATTATTACAGACATTGCAATATTACTACTTCTCAGAACTCGTACGGAAGGTACATGGAACAAAATCAACGTCTGAGTCTGGTTCGGTCGTAGCAGACGAAGAGACAGTCTTACATGTTTTTTTTTTGTTTTGACCTCGCCGGTAACAGTCACACGAGGCGGAGAGATAGTCCTACCTGTATTTTTCTTTGGAAACATTGGTTTTATTTTGATGTAAAGGCTTTCAGCAAAATCATCTTCATCATTGGCTTGGTGTTTAGGAAACACATTCTCCCATTTATCTTTGCCAGCACCTGACGATTGATTTGGTGTGTTTTTGCTCATCGTTTTTGCCTAAAGAAAAGCAACATAATAAACCAAAGATAATATAAATGAAGTTCTCAAAAAAGTTACAAGTTCATATAATAAGTTCTCAAAATAATAGTTCACAATCACTCTTATGTTCAACTATTTTTCCTGAAACGAAATCCACCTAACATTCGAGACCCAAATGATGGCTTTGGTTGCGTATCAGATGGCGCTGCCTGGCTACTAGATGCCC
>CAXKVW010001536.1:0-38772 GCA_964058825.1 Carex arenaria
AAAATGACATAATTGTCAATATTGATGACCAAGGTCCAGTCCTTCAAGTTGGCCTTCCAGAATCCAACACCGGCGGCAGAGTCGAAGATCGGATTTGGCGGTTGAGGCTCCATGCTACCAACAGCTTTACTGCCGCTGCAATCATCGGTGCTCTCTTCCTCCCTGGAGAACTTCAACAAGTCCATGCAACATATGAGGTAAATTAGTCATAATTAGTTCTTTATTTGTTTTAATAATTTTTATCGGGCTCTAAGACATATATCATGATATTTGTTTAAAATTTACTTTACAGAGGGCACAGCTCATGGCAACTGTCGGAGTTCCAATTGCTGTCTCGGTGTCTTCCTTTTTGGCCAGCTTCCAGTTTGCATCTGATCCAGAGGGATGGAGTAATTGGATCACAGTACTGTCATGGGTGAATACTGGTATGTTTGGTGGTGGCCCTTTAGCTTTTTATTTCATGCGTAATCCAGGAGCTGGAAACTAGAGGTCAAGATAGCTGTTCATATTATATGCATCTTTATTTCACAGTTTGTGTTAATAATTTGATTGCTTTTTTCTTTCTTTGGGTCAATGGTAAGTTCATGCTGGTCTCGTACCGAAACTAGTACCAAGTCCTTTCTCTTTTCCAGTCATTCGTCTGAGAATGATATATATAAAAGAAAGGAGATGCATTGGTCCGTGAGAGGTATGCTGAGACTGACACTGAATGGTTTTCAGTTTATCAATGATTGTTTGTATTTTTATACGTTTTTTTTTGTTTTGTTATAGACTTTTCTCCATTTTGTTCATGCTTGTTTTGTGTAAAACATATAGATTTGTTATATATATTATTTCAATTTATTGACATGTATATGTTGTTCTGAACCTTTTCCCTGTGATTCTGGTATATGCATAATGCTTTATCTCGGTGAGTGTGTGTGTGTGTGCGCGCGCTTTGTCTATAGCCGACGACTTCATGATTTTGACCGTTATTTTTTAATTCGGTCATTATCTTAATTATTCCACTAACCAAGGACTTGACGACTCTGTTATCAATTTATGGCATTAATTAAATTCTCTCCAAAAAGATCAGTATTATATAGAGATAGGAGTAGGTCCGATGGGCATCGGACCTACTTTTAGGTTCAGTTAGCTCTAACACCGTACGATTATCATTGAGATTTGTGCGCATGGAAACTGAAAATAGTTACACGGATTTTAACGAGTTCACACGAATCTTGATGCAAATCTGATGGTCATTTCACCCATCGAAAAAGGTAGGTCCGATGGGCATGGACCTACTCTCAATTGATATATAAATTGGGAAAGTCTAGTAGTGATTGTATTCCACAATTAAATATTCATCTTTGTCACCAGTGCGGCGGAGCGGTACTCATTAACTGTGATTTCTCAAAAACACTAAACACATATTGGGGGTGTTTGTTTGTGTGTGCGCGTGTATCATCCTACAATTTTTTTTATTACAATAGTTTTAATTGCATTTTATTTATAGTTTAGATTGAAATATTGTATGGTACTATGTATATATAGCACGGATCAATGAATTTAAATGTTCTATGTTAGGTACTGAAGCACGGATAATGATTTATTTTTCTTGAACACCTCATCACATTTTTTTTATGAGACATTTTGAACATTCTGTTTTATATAATGATTTAATATATATAATTTTTTACAGTCAGATTTTCTCCTACTTTTGTCGGAAGCCTCCACTCTTTTCAATCAAGAGTATGTTAGGTAATGAATAGTTGTGCTTTTCGACACCACTCACCACTCATGTCTCATTAATAAAATCTGAAAACAAGAAATTCACATTTCTCGTTCAAAAAAAAGGCTGCATTTATAGTTTGTCAAAACTGCCTTTTTAATAATATTATAATGGCAATAACTTATTTTTTTTTCCCAAATGTACATTTTCTTAGTCCATCTTTACTGAGGCGGCATATATACCCTTTCTCTATTATAATTGCACTTACTATTGTAAATTCTCATTTATATCTTACGAGTTTTTTTTTTATTAATTTTGAAGTAATTTATTATTAATTTTAAAATTTTATTGTTAAAATCTTAATATTGTAAATTGACATTTCAATTTTTTCAAAAACTTAAAAAAAAAACATTATAATACTACAAGTCAATCAAAACACGTTTCACTAAATAAGAAAAGGTAATTTGTTGGGATCAGATTCAGTCTCTTTCATTTGAATAAGATAAAATAATTCCTTATATGAATAAGACAATAAAGCAATGATAATCGACTGACCTTTCCTGCATTAAGAAAGCATCAGATTCAGTCTACTTTGTTTTGTTTAGGATATATATTCATTCTTCAATCATTTATATTTCTTCGAAGTAGCTAATAAATAACGTTCAATTTTCTTCAAAAGCTCCATCCATCTTGTCGGTCCAAAAAAAAAAAAGATACTCTTCACTGAAAAAAAAGTAAATTAAATAATTTCTATATTAAAAGTTTGTAATATTGTTCATTAAAATTTGTAAATCTTTTTATGCATAAATTCAATCTTCCTTATATAATAAACTTATATTCCAATAAATTATTCAGCTTTATTAATTTTTATGGGCCGCACTAATTATCAAATTTCTGCAAACTGTACCATTTTATTAGAGCACAATTTTTTTTTGACTTGTTTAGAGAGAAATTTAGAAAAGTGATAATAAAATAACATGATATAATTATTGTGTTGTATAACACATACATGTACTGTTTATATTTTATTGCATACAGAATGTCACATTTGACTATGTTGCTTCCATGGCTTGTAGATAAGGAAAAACGTGACATGCCGTGACGTGACGTGACTTGACTAAAATAGCAGCAGATGATCACGTCACGCGAATTGTCACATCACGCGTAGTCACGCCGTGATCACGCGTGACGTGAATACACGTGACGTGACCATACGTGACGTGACATAACGTGAATTAAGTCAGTTACATCTTGATTCTTTATACTTGAGCAAGCATGAATTGAGATCCTAGTTAACCCCAGTCATCAGAAAATGCTTCTACAAAAATTGGATTGGAAAACTGAAATTATAATATTGATGCTTCAGTATCAGAATAAAATGGAGGAATACTTTTTTGAAATTGTCCTCTCAAAAAATGCATTTGTATAAATTATACAACCCCATGAAAATAGAGACACGAGTTAACTTTTAATAGTGATTTTTCCAGGTGGAAATCCAGTACGCAAATATCTACTAATGGCATCTAAGGAAATGGCATAACTCCTCTGTTTATATCATCTGAAGGGCAAAAACGATAAATTCTCCACCAATTGACTCAAGGTTTCGCGTTTGTCCGATCTGTTTTAAGATATTTGTGCTTCGTTTCAATATCTGTGTACATCTGATTTATTTTTCTGCGCATGGGTTTTAAAGCAAAATTTGAGTCTGGTGGGCTCTATGATCAAATATTGGTGACGGTTTCAGATTTAGAATGATACGTCCTATCTCGAGGAGAGTAAGCTGTATGTGATGGATTTTGGGTTTGGGTTTGTCCTGTCTCAAGGTCCGCATAAATGTAGGGACCATCCCGAGTTTCGCATAAGCTTGCCCTAAGAGGTCATCGTAGCAGGCCTTATTGGGCAGTCGCATGGTTTTCCGAACTTGGGGTCGAGAATGGGCCCAGGAAGCCTTTTGGTTTCGATCCCAATACTTAGCCTATGAAGAGTTTCTTGGACCTTTGGCACATGGCCCTATCATTAGCTCCCAAAGCCGGAATGCATCAGTAATGAGTAATGATGCTTTCGGGTTTGTTACCACTTGAATGAAGTTCTTCACGGGATCAATCAAGTTGGTTTTGTTCTCGGGACTGAGTGAGTTGATCAGCCCCCGAGTGAGTTTGTTCTCGGGGCTGAGCGAGTTGATCAGCCTCTGAGTGAGTTTGTTGTTGATCAGCCCCCAGGTGAGCGAGTTGGTAACCGCCTTTTGGAATATTATTTTAGTTACCGCTTTTTGGATATTAATTTTTTACCATAAAAAATAACAGATATGCACCTTTCCTCCAATATTTTTTCTAACAAATAGAAGTGCAAATGGATCGGATATAGATCAAATAGTGGTAAAATCATATTAGACGGATTGGATACTAGACTGCAAACAGATTTGCTTTTATTTTTTCAATACAGATACGAATCAAATATAAGACGGATCAAATATTTGTATTTTTATAACACTGAATAATATAAAAAATTTATAATATATATATATTAAATTATATAATATATATCTACTGTTCGGATACATATACTTAAAATTTAAAACCATAATTATATCTATATCAGCATGGATATTCGAATATCAGATATCCATATTTAATTTTCAGATACATATTCAAATACAGACGCATAGTATCCGATCCGTTTTACAAATTGTCGTCTATGCATGAGATCTATGCTAGTGCGCAACTTATTCCATTTCTGAAAATTTCTTTACACAAAACACAAACTGTGGTCTTTATGAACCCAAATAGTATGATTACAAACACATAACTAACATTTGCCACCGGCAGAACGGGGTTTGGGGAATTAGTCCCATTTATTTACAAAAAAAGAAAAAATATAAAATATAAAATGCTTAAAACACTAACATACATTTCTGCTATAACATACAAAATAACAGGGGCAGTAGCAGTTTCCATCTAAGAGTTGAATTTGCAGCTTCCATAACCTACCAAAAAAAGAAAGATATAAGTTTCTGAATAATTCTGTTATAGCAAAAAAAAGGGAAAATATGTAACTGTCTGAATAATTCTGTTATAAAGAAAATTCAGACACATTCTTACTTGGATCAGAAGTGGATATAAGTCCAGTCCCACCAAAGTAGCAGTCGAACGAATGCTTTCCGTAGAACTGGAAGTATTCGTTCATGGCATATGCCGCATGCGCATGAATTGTGTCGGGGTTGAAGCAAAACCCGCCCGGTTGTATTGGGTGGCAGTCAACTTCGGTGCATGCGAAGATTATGTTCTCTTGCAACATTGTTTTATCGGCATTCGGTTTTGGAATGCACCATTGCTTCACATTCGCTGAGATCGGATCTGTTGAATTGGTAACTGTTGTTTTTACTGGTGGAGTTCCCTAACAAAAGAACAACAAAATATGTAGAAATTAGTAACTTTTTTAAGTGATTGGAATATGTTATGAATCATACTTTTCATATCATTATGTAGTAGAATAAGCTCATTTGGCTCCTACAACCTATGCATATACAATATTTCATTAAGAAAATTGTTTGAACTAACCTCTGTTTTGAGAATTCCAATGTCATAGACTGGTGTGAGGTCAGCATTAAACAGCCCGAAGTTTCTCTCTGATGTGGGCCCGGGCTTAAGATCCTCATTGAACAATTCAAAAATGTATGTTTCAAATGTGCGGTTACTCATGAGTGGCGTGCCAATTCCAGAGATAACATGACGAATAAGGTTCTTATTATAATCCCATGCATCATCCTTTGTCACAGCAAGCTCTGATTCTCCCCCAGCAGATGGCCACCCGGTTTGGGCAATTACTATATCAATATCAGTAAAATTTAATCGCTTTATTGCCGAGTGTACGGCATCTATCTGTGCATCCAACATGTTTGCGTAAACTAGCCCGGTTTTATTGTCAACCACACCATCGTTCAACCTAAACAAGGCGTAGTCAAGTGTATCTACGGAAAAACCAAAGAAAGGATATGCGTTCACCATGAAAGGGGAGCCCGTTGCATTCAAGAAATCAAGCAATGGCTTTACAACTGCAGTATCGTACCCATCCTTGAATTTTCCCGCAGATGGGGGAACTGAGGTTGAGAGAATAGCAAGTGAGTGTGCAGTTGAGACCTTGATTTTATGTTCAAGTGAAACACTAACAAGTGCCTTGTGAAGGTTTTGCATGGCTGGCACGAGACCAAGAATTAGAGATTTATTAGCAGTAGAGATCGCTTCATTACCAACTAAAATCCTAGTAATGTTAGTGCGCGAAGCATAGGGGATAATGTTGGTTTGAAGCCAGTGTTGAGCGAAGGACGCTTTGGTTAGTTGCGGAATTAGCTCGTTAGAAATGGTGACATCTATTGAAAGCCCGGTATCGGCGAATGCTTTTATGGTTGTGGGATCACTATCAAAGATCTTAACACGATCAATTATTGTGTTTTGAGAAAGAAATTGAGCCACTTGGAATGGAGAAGGAAGATTTGTTGCACTCTTCCCATAGTTGATTCCAATGCCAGCTCCTTCAGTAACTGAAATATAAATTTGTGAGCATTTGCCATTTTTTACCTAATTAATCCTGTTTGAACTCCATAATTTTGAGTGGTGACTTGACATTAGACATCAACTAGACACCAAATACACAAAGCAAAACAATAGGTAAGGTTTGCTGGCACCGAAATTCGATCATCATTTGGTACAACCGGTGAACTTGACAAAACAAGAACATGCATGCAGAGAAAATAATGTACCTCGAGGGATGAAGAGAAGAAAGAGTGACAATAGTGAAGAAAGTGCAAGCATGGTACTTAGAACTCTTTAGAGAAGAAAGAGCAAGGGTTGTAAAGGAAAAGAATGTAGTTCAACAAAATTTGTAGAGGAGATTGAGAAAAAGGGTCAAGCTCCTTTTGCAGCGGCGTTTGATTCCTTTCTTCCAATATAAGGTTGCATTGGATTCTAAACATATGGTACTTTTGCAATCAAATTTTTTAGCTTTGGATCTTTAAAATTCTTCCTTGCTTAGCATGCACTTCATGCATGTAGGTATAGTATGCTATCTTTAGTAGGACAAATTTGATGATTCATATTTTCATTTTTAAAATTCAAACTGTCAATTTGATTTTCATATAAAATGTACTTGATTACAATTTTTTACACTTTTTAGAATTATTTTACAATTTTTTTAGATAGGTAAAAAAATCACTACATTTGAAATTTCCTGCACCATCCAAAAATAGTTATTTTCTACCTATCCTAAAAAAATAGCAAAAATATTCTAAAAAATGAAAATTTTGCTCCAAATACATTTTTATCTAGAAATCATGTTTAACACTTCAAATTGACTGTTTGAACTTTGAAAATAAAAATATGAATTTATAACATGAGTTGATCCGTAATAACTAATAAGCATATCACCATAGCCTCACTCATAAAGAAATCCACAGAATAAATGCAGACAGCAGACATCATTGAACAACTTTTGTGTACAGTTAGGTTTATTAATCAAATAACAAGCTTTCTTTTTACACACACACACAACACCTTTCCTACGAAAGCAACCATAGCTAATTCAAACCAGAATATAGAAAAAGAATAAAATGAAAAGGACAGATCACAAATCTTTGTTTCCCAGAATATGTGTCTATGAGGATCTGCCAAACCTTTGCTTCAACAGAAATTTCCTTTTTTTTTACACCCTCCATTCAGTTCAAATCGTGAAATCACAGCATGGTGCTGATATTCACATTACGGTACAGTAATCGAGAGGTCATGAAGTTACATTGTTGAACTGGAGGCCAAGTAAAAGCAACAAATGTGTGACAATTTTAGTCTACAGATCAGAGGAGTTGCCACTCGTCTTCACCGGCGTGGTCACTGCACTCGCCGTAGTGTTCCAAATTAAACGTGTCACCAAATCTATTGCTAGTAGGGGCACCAAAACTGTCGGTGACAGTAAATAGAGGTGCTCCATTTGCTTTCTCTCCAAGCTCTGATGACCGAGAGCATAAATCATCAAAGTCATCTGCAGGAGCAAAAAAATCAAAAAAAATATTCATAAGGATATTTTAGAATTAACTTATTAGAAGACACAATTTCATACATACCCCTGGAAACTTTTCAAATATATCATGCATACCCTTACCTCTCCCAATTTCTTAAGAGGGAGAGAGAGAAAAGAAAATCAAAACTAGACCCCTCCATCCAGTACAGATATGAGTGTGCAGAAGTAGTCTGGACATCTTTTGGAAAGAAAAAAAATCACAAGGGCTATAGTGGATCGTTCTTATGTTTTGTGGGCTTCTATGCAAAATTTATCAATTTCAAGGTTAAGCATCAAATCTTTGCATCCAATATTATAAATGATTATAGATAGTTTCATTGAATATAAGTAAACCTTTATCACGGCAGTAGAAGCCAATAGCCAGCGAAGGATCTATCTGGTCAAGTGGTATATGCCGAACAGTGCTGTCAGATTAAAAAAAAAATGTATTTTTGCATGAGTTGAATTAAAAAAAAATATATATATATATATATATATATATATTAGATCATCTGGACTATAAATAACTATTATATGCCACTTTCAGCTCTGTACCTGCAATGGTATGAAGTGGTATCAGCCTCCAAATTGTTTCTTCCAATATCAACTGCCTGGCAAAAGATTGGGAAGCATTCAATTAACCAGAATTGTTACTGCATACTATTAACTAAAAATTTAGTCAAGAGTCTAAATCTATGATTATCTACTGTATTTCGATTATGTATGGTCATGGATGAAATCATGATATACACATGTTGATTCCCACAAGGAACCTCTAGATCCGAAGTCATCTCTAAAATTTTGTTCAAATTCATGAAAATAAAAGTAGCAAGAATGGATCTTGGGCTTTGGGATTAGTCAAAGCTTATAAGCCATCTAATAGAGATGCCAAGGCCCATAAATTAGACGCTACAGATTATTTTTGAAATGTTGTAGTCAGTTTAATAACATATTTGTACTTTTGTCAAAATAAGTACCAGTTGGACTTCATGTGGATCAAGGTATAATGCTTTCTCGTCTTGTACACCAACAATGTAGGTAGATGCTCCAGGTTTACCCCCTAAAATACCCAAGCTCTGAGGAAACATGAGCGTTTCTTTTAGCAGTGGTATGTACCTGAAAAAAAAAATGCTACATATTAAAAGAAGGAAGGTAATATTCATAGAACATCTATAATTTCTTAATCTGGAATCTGACATAACAAATGTATCAGTGCGTAACAATTCAACAATTTGCAACTATTGATAACTTAATTTTCTTTTCACTGGGTCGCTAAAAATTCAACAATTTGCAATTAACGCCCTATATCTCTTAATAGCAAAACTTTACACATTAGTCAAATTATGGTCATACTGCAACTCTGCCAATAATAAGTTTTTGGATATTATACTTGTAACATTAATAACTACATCTGGCAGCCATGATTCCATTCAAAGAGTAAAACAGATAAATGAATGCAAAAATTCTGAATTGGAATTACACAACCCTTTTTTTTCAGCATACCTGGGATTAACTTTGTCAAGGCCAAGAACAAGAGGAACCAACAAGAGAATTGGGGCCCATGTCGGGCCACCTTTACTAAACTCAGTAGAGAGTCTAGATGCCACATCTCTGCACAAAACCGGGGCCCCACCTCTTTCTCCATCTCCATCTCCTGAAACCACATAAACAGCAAATGGCAGACTCTCCTTTCCTTTCTCGCTATTCTCCCTGGCTAGGGTTTCCCATGCACGACACATGGCATAGGGACCCACCCATGAGCCTGCCACTAAACCATACCCTTTTCCAGCTTGAACAAGGTTGTGAATTGAGAAGATGCACGATTCAGAGTCACCGAATTGGTGCAGAACCTTGATATAGTCTTGATTGTATGGCTGCATGTCAACATGGTCCCATCATATAAAAATCCTCTATTGGAAATTAAGGAGGCTGGTAATCCTAAGTGAGTTTTGTTCTTAAAATTTTCACTCAGACGGGAGCCCTCATATTATTATTGAAATTGAACTTCTCTCTCTCTTTATTTATTTATTTACCTTTTCAGTGGGTTTTCTCCAAGATCTTCCCAGATAGTGGAAAATCAATGCCTGCACAGTATTTGCAAATAATTTAAGAATACTTTTTGTAACAAAAATGTAAGAAACAACCTTAAAAAAAAAAGTAAAATACAAAATTCATGTCATAGCCTTGAACTTTGTCAGAATAACCAAACTAGCAAACTCCTGATGTTTTCAACCAAATTGGTCCTCAAGCATTCATAAATCCAAAGAGTATCCTTCCATTTTTTAATTTGTAGACATAACTAAATATGCTCACTCTTCATGTTTCACTCAATGTTCCATCTCCCATATATAACTTTTTAATTTAACCTCTGTTCTATATGCCAAACATGATTTATCACTGTTCCTGCTTAGACATCGTAGCAAATTAAACTCTTCCATCCAACCTCGTTTGAGAATTGTTGGGGCCAGATACGAAAGAAATCTGGTGCAACACAGCTTTGGAGACCTCATGGATACAATAATTAGGTTGTTTCTTTAAATTGGTGCTATCAATCTTCTGGGGTTGTTTCTCAGGGTTACACAGTATTGTTTTGGAAGGTCTGGTACTGGTATAACCGTATAAGTATAACGAAGCAAATGACATCCAGTATGTAAAAATATCAGTACAGGCTGTGAAACAAGATTTGACCAGATTTACTTCTCTTTGTTGGCTTTGAGTTCATAGAACCATTGATGGTAAGATTTAACCCCGTAAAGAGTTAAACTAAACAAGTTAAAGCTCAGAGTTAGTTGACCTAAGTAGAACAGTATTACCAACTGAACCTCAAATTAACCCCTTTCAAATATAGCCGTTACCTGAGCGACAAGCATTTGACTGCTTCTAATCATACAACCCCAGTTTACATCACTTGTGTACCGTGCTTCACCCATTACTTCAAAACCTAGTAAGAAAGGAAGGAGAAAAAAAATTGTAGATCAATTCACATCATCCCTAAAATGCTAATTCTTTCCTTCTACAAATAGTAATAGCAACCTTTTCTGTAGGTGACCCAAATCCGTGATGAAAAATCTTCCAAGAAGGCAGAGAACCCATTATCAGCATCATCTCCAGTACTGCTCGAACTGGATTCCTCTGTTGCAGCCTTGTAACAAACTCCAAGAAGCCAAATTTCACTGGAGAGGCTTAATGTGTCGATCCGACCTGTTCCCAAAATACGCTCCTGTAACCGCCTCATCGCACCACAACTTGTCATGATCCTCTTTATAGTTTTTGTCCAGTCATTTGTTCTTGGTTTTGTCTCCCTCTCAATTGAAAAGAAATTAGGATTTGACTCAAAGATGGAGAAAGGAGATGTGAAAATGCTCGAAAAAAGAGAGTTCTTTGAAGGATTTGAATTGCTGTCTATTTGATTTGGAGCTGAACTGGAACTGTCAGGAAATTTCGAATCGACAATACCCTCAGGCAAGCTCGTCATTACCTACACAAAATCGTGCAGTTTGACATATCCAGGTGCTGAATTAGCTGGAATTTACGAAGGTAGCATTCAAATTGATAAACACATATATCAATTGGGAAGATTATGACATGAGACCAAATGGAAGGTACCTGGTATCGATCAACCAAGCTAGAAATCCATCAAAGATCGGACCTTTATCGAACTTCTATTTTTGATTGGGAGAGAAAAGGGAAAAGCGAAAAGGAAATTAGTTCGTTTGGTGAAAGTTTCTATTTCCTCCAGTTTGCAGTTACGGGAGAGAAGAGAACAGACCGCAAAGTGGCCCAAGAGAGCAAGAAACGAGACGACGGAGACGTGCTTCTGTGGTGAACCAATTATCTCTTTGGTCCTCGTGCCACGCGATGCTACCACTGCAGGTAGGCCCCTGTGAATTATAATCGAAGGAGATTCCCGGATCACAAACACCGGATCTCTTACAATAAACAATGTTTTTTTCTAACGAATTATCTCTTTGGTCCTCGTGGTACGCGATGCTACCACTGCAGGTGGGCCCCAGTGAATTAGAATCGAAGGAGATTCCCGGATCACAAACACCGGATCTCTTTCAATAAACTATGTTTTTGTACTAAGACGACTACTAACGAATTATCTCTTTGGTCCTCGTGGCACGCGACGCTACCACTGCAGGTGGACCCCTGGAAATTATAATCGAAGGAGATTCCCGGATCACAAACACCGGGTATGTTTCAAGATACTTTGTTTTTGGAAGTGAGAGCAGGTCCGATACCCATCGAACCTACTTTGGTCTGATGAGTTCAATTACTGTTTAATTTTTTTTTTTGTGCGTGTTTGTTTTGATTTTCATACACACAGATTTTAAGATGGATCGAAAAATCACAAAGTTCGTTGATCCTAAAAGTAGGTTCGATGGGCATCAGACCTACTTTGTTCTCTTGTTTATGTACTAAAGACAAAAGAAAAAAGAAAAATGTTATTTGTAAATGATTCGTATCCTCTAAGGGTGCAAACGGGTAGAATATTATGCGTCTGTATTTCAATCTCTATTCGAAAATTAGATACAGATATTTGATATTTGAATATTCATGCTAATACAGATATAGTTATGATTTTAAATTTTAATTATCTACACTAATACGGATATAGAACCAATATTGTCCCCTTTTTTTATTGAACCAACCAATATTGTACTAGTTAGGTCACATTAGTACGGTCCGGAAACAAAGTATTTTAATAAGTAGAACCGTTCAACAAAAGTGTGTGAATTTGTTGCCAAAATCTCACCAATTTTTGTATTTTTGCTCCCTCCAATTTCAAGGATTTCTACTTACAAAAGTAGGAATAAATGAAAATTCAATGAGGTGTGGAGCCTAGTGCCTAGATTGCAAGTTACAAAGATACAACCTCAATTTCAATAAATTAGGAAAAATCAATTCACATCTCTATTAATGCTTAACAAATTATAAAACGAAAAATAAAGAAAATGTAAAACCGTCTGGAAAATAGCTAAAATGGGCAAGAGAGAAGACAATGAAAAGAAAGAGCTGAAAATGGAGGCATCCATTAACTCATCTTAAATGGAGAACAAAAAGGAGATATAGAGAGCTCGGCTAGGCCTACTAAAAAAAATATTCTGATCGGACGGTCCGGATCTAAACTGAAATATTCTGTACCTCGAGGATATGGATCACTCCAACGAGAAAAGGCGACGAAGGAATAAAAGAGGCGCTCGGTTTGAACGGGCAGAAGAAAAAAGAGAACAGAAGTTTGGGCCGAATAAAACAACTGGGTTGAAAGAGAAAATAACGGGCCGAAGAATGGACAGATGGGTCCTACAGGCTATACTTAGTTACTTGGCCCACTACATACAGTAATTTAATTTCTCTCTCGCTCTCTTGAAAGTTGAAACCCACCGCGGGTGAAGCTACTGTCACTACGGGTGTCCTACATGTTTAAAGGAAAGCATTAGCCGTTGAAGGGTTCAGCCACTGAAGAGAAGGTCCCACGTTGTCAGAAACGGAAGTGAACTGGAGAAGAACTGAACGGAGAATAATTAGAAAGAATTAGCTTGTCATTTTATTTGATTTCTGTTGGAATTTGTATCACCTATATAAAGGGGTTGTAACTGTTGAACCATTTTTATGAAAAATATGGAATTAACTTATCAAATTTAGCTTTTGTTCTATTCCAAGTTCGGTTCTTTCTTTATCTTAATTAATTTCCACCAAATTAGCTTCAATTCGATACTCAGCAGTCTCGCTGCAGTTTTGGTATCAGAGCTTCTGGAAGTAACAGTTGGAACAATCAAGAATCGCAAGAAATGCCGAAATCAAGAAGAAAAAATCCTCCTAAGGAAGGCAATCAGCAGCTGGACATTGCAGTGATCAATGAGAGGATCCTTAAGGTTGCGAGTGACATTCAGTCTTCCATTAAAGCCCAAGACGAGCGATTCAATCAGCTGGAAGAAGGGTTTAAGGCGATGACCAATATGCTGGCTGATGCCATGTCGGGGAAACAGCAAGAGACAAGAATAGAATGCCATGAACAAAATTCCGGCTCTCGAATTAATGATAGGTTAGACAAGCAATTCGATTGGCTGAAAAAAAGGTTGGACAAGAAGTTTGTGGCGATGACCGAGACGCTGGTTGATGCCATCTCGGGGAAACAACAAGAGACAAGAAAGGAGGGCTATGATCAAAAGGTATTTCTACCTTGTATGGATTTTCCTGTTTTTGAACTTTGAAGGGAAGAACCCAGTGAACTGATTAGAGGAAATGGTTTAACACCCAAATCCATCTTGGCATCTTGGTCTGTGTTAGTAAAAATGTGTTTGTGAGATTGAAGACCAGGGGTGCTGCTAACCAGGGCCGAAACTGGTATCAAACATGACAACTTTTTATTTGGAAGTTCATTGGGAAAATTGCTTGAATTCTTGGAGTCCCCACATGTTACGAGTGGTGGAGCCAAGGTTGTAATTTTTTTAACTTCCTCTTACCACCATTTTTATCATTTAAGGAATGCATTCCTTGTTGTTGTTCCAGCATTATAACAATAAGGAGAAACATGATAGCTCTTTTAGTTTTGTTCTGGTCAAATGCTTTTTTGTTTGCTGCAAATAGAAGGTTTTAGTTTTGTTTTTGCTGCCTCCTCTTACCATCATTTTTACATTGGGTTTGAGCAAGTATGTTGAATTGATATACTCTTATTTTTGCAGAGAAGAAAGAAGAGTGAGAAACAAGAAGCTGAACCGGAGCAAGAGGATGTAGATGAAGAATCTGACAAGGAGGAAGGTGACTCTAAGGGAGAAGTGGGGCCCACAGATTCTGAAGAAGAGCCAGCAGAGGACCATATAAGTACAGGAAAAGATAAGAAGGAAGACAAAGAAAGTAAGAAAGGCCAAGAAGTGGAAGATAAAGAAGAGATAAAGGGGAAGGAGAAGAAATGGAAGCAGGATGAGGGCAAGAAGGTAAATGCTACAAAAGAAAAAGAAGAGATCAAGGGGAAGGAGAAGTCAGCTGCTAAACCCAAAAAGGAAGAGAAGAAAAAGGCAAAAGCATCTACTTCTAATGCTAACAAGAAGAAGAAGAAACCAGCTGCTAAAAAACAAGGTTCCTTTGTTCTCTCTGTTTCTTCGTGGTTGGTTATTTTTTGTTGGGTGTTAATTTTTTTTAAGTGTGGTATTTTTTTTAACTTCTAAAGCTGCCACTTCATTCTTAAGATATAAATCACTAAGGAGCAATAAGAGATTAATTAATGTGTTCTTTGAGGTCAGGCTTGCTCCTCTTTTTTTTATTAATCTGATCTATTTGTGTAGGAAAAGTGAAGGAGTTAAGGCCCCTACTAAAGATGAGTTTTATACTGCTACTGTTATTGTTCTATACCTTCCAGCTGATATTCGTCGGCAATTTGGTACATATTTTGTTTGATATCTTTGTGAGTACAAATGGATAGAATTTATAATCCTTAATTTTCCATTTGTATTGCTTATGTGAATGAATTTATATCATAGACATGGTTGGATTATAGTTGGCAACTAAGTATTACATCCACTAATTTTTTTTTTTCACCATATCAGCATCCGCATGGTAATTTATCTCAAATGCACAAAAGCTTCAAAAAAAATAATAGCAAATTATAGACACCTATGTATCAATTTTCGTGCAATTTGATTAGATAATTCCATAGGTTTATCGGTTGTTGAATCTTAGACCGTTGAAAAGTGAAAATTTATTTGCAAATGGTACTGGAACTGACATTTATGATGGATAAATACACTGTTTGTATGTTCTTTATCTTGGCAATTTGTTTTAAATACACATATTTTACTTGTTAACACAATCTTGCTGTTCTATTAATCTCAACAAAATAAATTATTTTATTAGATACAGTTCCTGGTTTAAGAATAATTGTTACTTTGGTGAGGAAATTGGTCACAAGAATAGTGTGAAATTTTCCGTTTCCTGTAAATATTCTCATTTGTAGGGGCACAGTTTGAAGTAGACTTGACGGATAGAAAGGAAGAGGTGAAGCAAATTATAGATGATGTGATAAAGGATGATAAATATTAATTGTTGATGTAAACATTAATACATTATAGATGATGTGATAAAGGATGATAAATATTGATTGTTGATGTAAACATTACGGGTCTAACCAAATTTCACGAGAGGATGCTTAGCTTTCTTATAATTACTTGTTGATCTTTGTTATGCTACCAAATTTCTCTTGGATGCTTAGCTTTCTTGTTATGTTCTTCGAAGACATAGTCCGCTAGTAGTTGTAGGATGGTTGTAGAATAACAATCTTGTCATATATATTTGATCATTTTTCTCTTATAGGAGGTTATGTAGGGTTTGAATGTAGGCACAAATGAATGTGGAATGTGGTTCATTTCCTTCTATTGTTTTAGTTTCAGAATGGTAATATATAGACTAGATATTCTATTTTGTGTACATTTGGAAATTCAGAGATCCAGTTTTCGTATGTACTCTCGTAGTCATGTGAGCTCTCTGGTAATTGAAAGGGATCCAGAAGGTATTGCACATATGTTTTTGTTACAAATTATGGGTTTTTAACACTGTAGAGGCGCAAATGAAATTTTGTTCAAGACTAAACACATTTAAAACTCTGGACCTCTGGTAAGATTTTGTTCAATTCTTCATCGAGAGAGTCCCAAATTATATCATTTGTTTCTTATCTAACAGTGCTCTCCTCTACACTTTTCCTTTTCTTCTAGATCACTTCGTTCATGTCCATCCTTGTTGCAATCTCACCTTTAATATAATCCAAAAATGGTAATCATCACAAATTATGTTCCCTCCAAAAAATGTCCACTGTTCACTGTTGTTTCAATATTGCAAAATTCAAATTTCAATTCTGAAACTTAACATGTAGGAATTGCCAAATTAGCTTGTTAAATGTTTTGAAAAGTTCTACCTATTGGAACTTTTTCAGAGCTTAACCGCTTTTGGTGATTTTCAAATCACCTGATAGGTTCACTGTTATATACTGGTATGCAATTTGAGCACGTACCATGCAGATGTATGTTTTCTGTACAATTTAAAATATATATGGTCAGCCTAACAATTTCTATCCAATGTGAAAATTGACAAAACATAAATATGTAGTCATGTAGACAGAGATCAAATAAGTAGAACATTCATCAAATGCTGTGAATTTGGTGCCAAAATCTCACCGATTTTGGTCCTTTTGCTCCCTCGAATTTGAAGGATTTCTACTTGGCAAAAATAAAAATACATTCAGCTGTGGAGACTAGATTGCATATTCAATCAAATCCAATAACAGTCTAAGCCCCACCTGTGAGTGATTAGGGTAACTACATTTTTTTTTATTATTTGATTTAGTGAGTATAAACAATTTAGGTGAATTTTGGACGGTAGTTTCATTTGGTGAGCACAAGGGTTCAAAATGTAAAAAATAAGCAGAATTAATGTTGAAAATAAGCTATGATAGGGATGTATCGAAAATTATTTTCGGTTAAACCCAAGGAGTGACCGGTAATAATTTTCTAGTCTTGTTAATTTTGGAAGAAGAAAAACAATCAACCACTTTTATTAAAATATTTTTTTATTTGCTAAAAAAATTCGAATAAGTAATTCTCTACAGCACAGTGATAAATGAATTATTCGGATTCGGTTCGGCAGAGTTAAAAATTCGTAATTCGGGAATGATTCGGTACCACAAGGAAGCAAAAAAAAAGTTCGCATTTTATTTGTGTGTTTTACTCGTGAATAATTAGGTCAACCGTTTTTACTCGCCGTTCGGTTTGGAAACTTAAAAAAAAACAACTGTTTTATTCACGAATTATTCGTGAATAAAACCCGAGTCATGTTACTATGATCTACAGCGATGTACTTGTCGCCTTCCTCATTTCATCGTGATTCTGAAATTGCACGATGCTGATCTTAATGCGATCGAACTGCTAAGATGTGTGCAAATACTGTGTGACATACGTAAATGGAGAGATACTTGAGCACATGTTAATAATGTAGAGAGTCAATCAATCAATTCATTTATTTTGATGAATAATGCACCTCATGATTGAGTTAGCAGATGTCAGGACAAATTCTGTGAATATTTTATTTGGATTACAGATTATACCAGTAAGATTAACAGTGAACTTTTGTAATAGAGTATAAAATGATATGATGATGCATTCAGAAACTAGACCTAACCTGAAACCGAAAATATGTCACTGTACAGTCTAAAAAACTCTTCTTTTTCAGACAAAAATCACAAAACCTTGGAGACAATTACAGTTGAAGGACCAGTAGTCGTGATTCTGGCATACACGATGCTGATCTTAATGTGATTGAACTCATTGCTGGCTGAATCAGGGTGCCAAAATGTCAACAACAAAACTTCTGTTCCAATGATCTGTCTTTACCGACCCCGATCAGACTGAATCAATGGTACCGGGTTCAAGATCCCTGAGCATGGCTCGCCGCACAACCGGCTGCTACTTGTTGTAGTAGTGTAGTACACATTGACTAGCTCAATTACAAATTCTGAGCTGCCCAGGTACCTACTGGTCATATCAGTCACATGTTCAGTGCAAAACAGCTATTAGAAGTTAGTACTGACAATGTTCCCTCACTGACCAGCCTGTAATGAATTAAACAAAACACATGACACGGAAACACGGCACGACATGAATCCTTGCGCGTATCTGCTATCAGAAGTTTGATGTACTTGCGTGAAGCATGGGGTTGTGGGACAGCTTGACACAAGCACACAGTGACACATTATATATTTGAATTTGAATAGGCATGATTTAAAAAGAAAATTCAAGTTTAATATTTTCCCAATATTTTTTTGGCATTTATGCACATTTTTTTTTTTCAGTTTTATTACTATTTCTAATGATTATCTTTTGAATTAAAAAAAAAAAAAAACAATTTCAGGCACGTTCGGTATTCTTACAAGTACTGTTATGTCTGGTTTCCCCAGTTTTGCAACAGCATAACACAACACAACACAACACAACACTCACATAACACAACACTCGTAACTTGTAGAACGTTCTTGCAGGCAACGACTGACAAGCACCCGAGTGTCAAGCACAGCATAAAACGTCCATAGCACAATACCAATGTGTAAATGAAGAATTTTCATACAATTTAAAGGGATGTATATCTGATACAACATCCATAGAGAGCTAACAAATACTCTCCATCTGATCTTTATCTAAATATCATACTGAGAGCTTCAATATCGTTCCACATATGAACACTGGAATGTGTTCTGATAGTTGATCAAAACCAAATTTAACACAAAATCCCTTTTACCATGTTTTGGTTCTATATTTTATACAATTTCTAAATATTTCTAGAGCTCTTCAAGGAGTATTAATTTAGGGGTTCAACAATAAATGGTAGAATTACAATTCAAGCAAGCTACAAAAAAAATTAACAGTATATGAAATGCTATAAGTTCTACAACCTGTTTTATACAGTTTTTCTTTTTCAAGATAAATTGGAAACAAAAACCATAACCATTACAGAGAAAGCAACTCCAAATAATCAAACCAGTATGGAATTTACACATCAATCTCAACCCAAAACAGTTCCATAATCATACTTAACAAGAAAAGGGAAAAAATGCACAATCAATTCTCACTACGACATTAGTAAATTTGCCAGCTAAATCACTCTTTGTAGCTGAAATTGATATAAAATTAAGAGAATAAGTGTCTCTATCAGATCATACAGGAGGTAAATTTTCATCAGGATTTGCGTTGGATGAGTTAACGACCGTCAATTGATGATCCATAGATTCATCCGTGATCTCGTCCTCTTCACCATCGCTAGCCGCGACATTGACGCACGAGAACCGATCTAAGGACGAGAAAAACGCGGAGGAAACACTCGCCCCGATCCAGCCCGCGAACGAGTTTAACATCTGTCTGGGGAAGAAGATCGACGCCGCATCCATTGCTGAAAAGTTCAAGATCGATTGATGCTTTGTTGAAGGAGCTAGGGTTTGAAAGGGGGGCAATGTCGAGAAGAGAAGAAAAGAACAAGGTTAGATGCTGACTATTGAAGAACGGTCGGTCAACGCGATTTGGAGCGTTTCGAAAGCACACGATATCAAGAAAAGGCAGTCAAAGATATCCGATGCCCATGGGACCTACTTAGATATCCGATGCCCATGGGACCTACTTTGGCTTGATAGATTCTTTCACCGTTCGATCTACTTTAAGAGATTTGAAATTCGTGCGGATTGGTTTACTTTTCGTGAGAGCAGATCTTAAAGAAGATCGGACAGTTCTGGAGCTCATTGGTAAAAAAAATATAAATAGGTAAGAATAGCGATGACTCGTAACATCATATTAAAGATTGGTTTTTACTTCATGCAGCACAAGAATAATGTGAAGCGTTCTTTTGATTCTATAGTACGTACGCTGCATGAAGCCAAAGCTATTCTGTTAAAATATATATTATAGAAGTTGGACAAAGAATGCCTATGGCCGGGTCATAGCTATTATTATTATTATTTTTTTTTTTTAA
Source organism: Carex arenaria (assembly GCA_964058825.1). Taxonomy (NCBI): domain Eukaryota; kingdom Viridiplantae; phylum Streptophyta; class Magnoliopsida; order Poales; family Cyperaceae; genus Carex; species Carex arenaria. The sequence goes on from CAXKVW010001536.1 coordinate 20,261, forward strand.
TGTCATGCCATCTAATATCGTGTTGTATTGGGCAGCTGTATATTTGTATTCATATCATATAGTTTATAATACATGAAATAGGTGCATCATGTATATAATTAAATTATGTGATATGGAAAAAGTTGATATTCCTTGTTTCTAGATTTTACAAAAACAGTAATTTTGTATCTATCTTAAAAAATAGTAAAAATTTTTTTTCAAAAATTATAAAATTTCATTCTAAGTATATTTTAGTACGGTTATTATGTTGGGAGATTCGGATCTGCAGTTTGAACTTTGTAAACAAAGATATAAAATATAAGTCATGATGAGGTATAAAAGACATGAGGTATTAGAACTCTCCTTATATATATTTCATTATATTATATTATATATTATTTAGTTCCTGAACTTTGGTACTATCAATTTGTTTTTGCAATTTTTAAAGTTCAAATAGTTGATCTGAAGTGCTCAATGTTGTTCTTCATATTAAAATGTCTTTGGAGACCAAAAGTGTAGATGAGAGAACTCTTAGATAATAAACAAATGATTCAATTTGGGACTCTCTCAGATAAAGAATTGATTGACTGTTTAATTGCGTATAGTCTTGAACAAAATCTCACCAGAATTTTGAGGCATTTCAAATTTCATTTGCGCCTCTACAGTGTTAAAAAATCATAATTTCCTTGTAACAAAAACATGTGCATGATCTTCTGGAACCCTTACAATTGTCCCGAAATGATTTACCAGAGAGCTCACATGACTACGAGCATACATACGAAAAATGGATCTCTGAATTTCCAAATGTACAAAAATAGAATATCTGGTCTAAACAGTAGCATTCTGAACCACATTTCACATTCATTTGTGCCTACATTCATACCCTACATAACCTCTTATAAGAGAAAAATGATCAAATATATATGACAAGATTGTTATTCTCTACAACCACCCTACAACTATTAGCTGACTATGTCTTCGAAGAACATAACTAGAAAGCTAAGTATCCTTGATAAATTTGGTTAGACCTGTAACATTTACAAGAAAGCTAACCATGATGTCTATCACTTCATCCATAATTTGCTTCACTTCATCCTTTCTATCCATTAAGTCTACTTTAAACTGTGCTCCTACAAAAGAGAATATTTACAGGAAACGAAAAATTTCACACTATGTTTGTGACCAATTCCTCACCAAAGTAACAATTATTCTTGAATTCAGAGTAGGTCCAATGCCCGTCGGACCTACTTAGGTTCAATGGGTTAAATGGCCATTCGATTGCATCAAGATCTGTGCTGTGTACATTAAAATCCGTGCAGATATGTTTCAATTTTCGTGTGCACCAATTTTGATGCTAATCGTACAGTGTTAGAGCTAATTGAACCTAAAAGTAGGTCCGATGCCCATCGGACCTACTCCTATCTCATTATTCTTAAACCAGGAACTGTATTTAATAAAATAATTTCTGTTGTTGAGATTAATAGAACAGCAAGATTGTGTCAACAAGTAAAATATGTGTATTTAAAACAAGTTGCCAAGATAAAGAACATATGCAAATAAATTTTACTTTTCAGCAGTCTAAGAACATATGCATTCACATAAGAAATACAAATGGACTGGTGCTCATATCATCATTCATCCAAACATGTTCTGATAACTTTTCAGCAGTCAAATACAAATGGACTGGTGCAAATAAATCTTCACTTTTCAGCAGTCTAAGAACTATGAAAAAAGGACCGGTCATGAAAATTACTCAATATGCCGGGATTATAAATTGTATCCATTTGTCATCACAAGGATACCAAACAAAATATGTACCTAATTGCCGAATAATATCACCCTGAGTAGCCTGTAAAGGATTAGAAGGAAAAGTATAGATTAATCAGCTTAATGTCAAGATAGTTCCCATCTTAAGAACCATTAATCAGATATTAAAAAGAAGAACAATGACAGTTTTGATATCAATACCGTCTCTGAGTTGGCTTCCTTAAGTAATGCGCTGATAGCAACATACAACTCCTCTTTAGTAGGGCTCTTAACTTCTTCACTCACCTTCTCTTTTCCTACACATATAGATCAGATTAATCAAAAAAAAAGAAGGGGCAACGGGCAAGCCTGACCTCATGGAACACTAGATGCAATATATCAGATAAAGAAAACAACAATTTTAATGCCTCGTGTGCAGTATCAGTGTATACATAGCAGTCAGGTCCACATTTAATCTCTCATTGCTCCTTAGTGATTTATATCTAAAGAAATGAAGAGGCAGCTTTAGAAGTAAAAAAAATACCACACTTGACAAAAACACACACCAAACAAAAAATAACCACGAAGAAAGAAAGAACAAAGGCCAAAGGGACAAAGGTAGAGCATTTGTGTCGTATCTATATAAAAATAGAAACAAAATTACTTTGTTTTTTAGCAACTGGTTTCTTCTTCTCCTTGTCAGCATTATAAGTAGATGCTTTTGCCTTTTTGGGTTTAGCAGCTGCCTCCCCTTTTGTAGCATTTACCTTCTTGCCCTCTTCCACTTCCTCTTCCTCTCTGTCTTCCTCCTCTTCCACTTCCTCTTCCTCTCTGTCTTCCTCCTCTTCCATTTCTCCATTAGAGTCAACTTCCTCTTTCTCTAAGTCTCCCTCCTCTTCCATTTCCTCTTCCTCCTCTTCCACTTCCTCTTCCTCTATGTCTTCCTCCTCTTCCACTTCCTCTTTATCTATGTCTTCCTCCACTTCCACTTCCTCTTCCTCTATGTCTTCCTCCTCTTCCACTTCTTGGCCTTTCTTCCTCCTCTTCCCCACTTCTCCCTCAGAGTCACCCCCCTCCTCGTCAGATTCTTCATCTACATTCTCACTCTTCTTTCTTCTCTGCAAAAATAAGAGTATATCAATTCAATAGCATGGAGAGATCGCCTCGCCATTACAAAGTTATATACTTGATCAATAGCAGTTGACTCGGCTTTCTTTTGCCCTCTTTCTTCTTTGCCTAAAAAAGAAACTAAAACCTTTTATTTGCAGCAAACAAAAAAACATTTGCATTCCTTAAATAATAAAAATGGTGGTAAGAGGAAGTTAAAAAATAATTCCAAATAAAAAATTGTCATGTTTGATACCATTTTTGGCCAACAGCCTAGACTTGGCTATATTGGAACTGGTCTGATGAGTCTTCCTAAATTGTACTATCGGGTTAGTAGCAACCCTGGTTTTGAATCTTACAAACACCTTTTTACTAACACAGGCCAAGATATTCCTTTGCTATTCGAAATAGAATTTGCATTCCTCTAACCAGTCCACTGGGTTCTTCCCTTCAAAGTTCAAAGACAGGAAAATCCATACGAGGTAGAACTAGCAACAGTAAAATACCTTTCGAGAGCCGGAATTTCGTTCATGGCATTCTATTCTTGTCTCTTGCTGTTTCCCAGACAGGGCATCAGCCAGCATATTGGTCATCGCTTTAAACCCTTCTTCCAGCCGATTGAATCGCTCGTCTTGGGCTTTAATGGAAGACTGAATGTCACTCGCAACCTTAAGGATCCTCTCATTGATCGCTGCAATGTCCAGCTGCTGATTGCCTTTCTTAGGAGGATTTTTTCTTCTTGATTTCGGCATTTCTTGCGATTCTTGATTGTTCCAACTGCAGAAGCTCTGATACCAAAACTGCAGCGAGACTGCTGAGGATCGAATTGAAGCTAATTGGTGGAAATTAATTAAGATAAAGAAAGAATCGAACTTGGAACAGAAAAGAAGTGAAATTGATACTGTTATTGGTTTTATTTCATAAAAATGGTTCAACAGCTACAACTCCTTTATATAGGCGATACAAATTCCAACAGAAATCAAATAAAATGACTAACTAATCCTTTCTAATTATTCTCCGTTCAGTTCTTCTCCAGTTCACCTCCGTTTCTGACAACGTAGGACCTTCTCTTCAGTGGCTGAACCCTTCAATGGCTAATGCTTTTCTTTAACATGTAGGACCCAGTCGCAGTGACAGTAGCTTCACCCACGGTCGCCCCAAAATTTCCTTCCCTCGCTACAGAGCGGGGGGTTTCCAGTTTGGGTGCTCTTAGAGAGAGAGGGGGAAATTACTGTATGTTATGGGCTCTGTAACTAAGTATAGCCTCTAGGACCTATCTGTCCGTTAATCGGCCCGTTATTTTCTCTTTCAGCCCATTTATTTTATTTCGCTAGCCCAAACTTCTGTTCTCTCTGTTGCTTTTTTCGGCCCGTTCCAACCGAGCGCCTCTTATCATCGTCTTTTCTCGATGGAGTGATCCATATCCTCGAGGCAACAGAATATTTCAGGTTAGATCAGGACCGTCCGATCAGAATATTCCGAGATCCAGCAGCCTTTTGAGTCCGGATCCACTAATGTAACTCAATGTTTGAGTTTAGTATCTCCACCGTCCCTTTTGTCGAAGGAAGGGTTCAGATTTAATAAGACATGCCCCAATGACGCTGCCCCATTTTTTTTTTTCTTTTCTTTTCTTTCTTTTGTAGAATTTGGCTTCCTATTTCGCTAACAGTCCTGTGCGCTTAGCGTTGCTCTCTCAGTAACGAATTTATGTTAAATCCACGAAGTTAACTCAGTAGTTTTACAACCTAACCAAATTTTTATCCGGATATAACAATTCCAGATTTCCAGTTGCTAGGAGGGGATACCGGTAGGGATGGATGCAAAATTTTCATCAGGATTTAAATCCATTAAATAATCAAGTACGCAACAAAAATAATATTCTTTAAATTGAAACTTAAATATAACATACAATGAAAAGGGTTAATATAAAAAAAATATGACGAAAAAAACCATTAGATAATGAACTCATCAAACTACCAATTAAAACATGACAAAAAAAACAAAATAATATTATTTTTATATTATCTTTTTACATATTAAAAACAAATAAAAAACTAGATACTATATAATTAAATCAATAAAGAGAGTTTTCATCTACTGATCGTTGTGATTTGAAACTTCGCATAATTATTTCATTTCTTCTCAATAAAAATAACCAATGAATTATTAATCCATCGATCTTCCATAATACTATTTAAATTTGTTTTCACATGTTGACCCCTATAAAAATGAGAGAAGAAACCAAAAGAAAGTGCAAAAAAATAAAAAATAATGAAGAAGAAAGAAATAGGAAAAAAAAAGCTGAAAATGGAAGCATATATTAATGCACAAAATGGTGAAGGAAAATGGAAGAAAAATGATATATAGAAATGGACGGCTCCATTGTGCAGATGAAATAGAGAGGAGAAGAAAATGGGTTGCAGTCCTCATGTGTCTCATTAAATCTTACAAGTGGTCCAATCCAAATTAAAATGAAATATTTCCTTTTATTTTAGAATTAGTCCACAAAATTCATACACAAATTCTCTTATATGGTGTACATGAATCCAATCTAAATTAAAATAAGAGTCTTTCTTTCTCAACAGACAAGAAACTCATTTGGGGTTCTAAATAGTAAATGAATAATTAAAGTCACCAGTAGAGACAGTGAGAAGAGAAAAATACATTCCGATGAGAAAAGTAAACTTATTAAAGATTCAGTGTAGAACAAACTTATTTTCCAGAATAGGGCAGAGGCTCAAAATTCTTTTACTAGAAAAGCAAACTCATAAGCAAGTGTTGGTTATGGTAGACAACAGTACTTTACTAGAAACACCTAAAACTCTTTTACTAACCTACCTAAGTTATTTGTTTCTTCACTGTGTTTATTTAAATTATCCAAAGTTAATTACATATTAACTATGTCCTCTTTTATGTTGTATTAATTTCACCAACTTCCATATTGAAATTTGCTATCTTGAACCATTGACAGTCTGTGCTGGTAATTCAGGTACAGCCTAGCTTTGATTATTGCTCATTGCTTCAATAGTAACCCTTTTGCTAATTTCTGGTTTGATTTTAAACACCGTGAAGCATTGAGATGTGACACTTTTGTTTAAAAGGAAAAAAAAATAAAAAACTCCAAGCATATGTACATTTCATAAATCAAATTTAAATACGACTTATGTTTTATTTTTCTAGCCATTAAATAAATTTTCCTTCTATATATCAGCAAATATGGCTTTGAGGCATTGGGACTATTTAATTGTGTATAGTCTTGAACAAAATCTCACCAGAGTTTTGAGGCATTTCAAATTTCATATGCACCTCTACAGTGTTAAAAAACCATAATTTCCTTGTAACAAAAACATATGTGCATTGTCTTCTGGATCCCTTTCAATTACCAGAGAGCTCACATGACTACGATCTCCGAATTTCCTAATGTACAAAAATAGAATATCTAGTCTAAACAGTAACATTCTGAACCTAAAACAATAGATGGAAATGAACCACATTCCACAGTCATTTGTGCCTACGAGAAAAATGATCAAAGATTGTTACTCTACAACCATCCTACAACTACTCTATGAGAAAAATGATCAAAGACTATATTTTAATAAAAGTGGTTGATTGTTTTTCTTCTTCCAAAATTAGCAAGAGTAGAAAATTATTATCGGTCCCTCGGGTGAACCAAAAATAATTTTCGGTACATCCCTTTTATAGTTTACACACAGAATGCCACACGGTACATGAGTGATTCTGCTTATTTTTTACATTTTGAACCATTATGCTCACAAATGAAACTACCGTCCAAAATTCACCTAAATTTGTTTTATACTAACAAACAATACTAATTTGTTTATACGTCTGTATTTTTGCTTATTCCTCACTAAATCAAATAGTAAAAAAGATGTAGTTACCCTAATCACTCACAGGTGGGGCTTAAACTGTTATTGGATTTGATTGAATATGCAATCTAGTCTCCACAGCTGAATGTATTTTCATTTTTGCTAAGTAGAAATCCTTCAAATTTGAGGGATCAAAAGGACCAAAATCGGTGAGATTTTGGCACCAAATTCACAGCATTTGGTGAATGTTCCTACTTATTTGATCTCTGTCTACATATTTATGTTTTGTCAATTTTCACATCGGATAGAAATTGTTAGGCTGATCATATATATTTTAATTGATTATAACATTTTTGTTCTATAATTGAGGTGCAAACCGGGTATTTGAATGAAAAACCATGTGTTCGGTAGCTTTTCTTTTTTAGGTGAAAAGGCCCGTTGGCTAACATTAAATTTGAAAATCCATTACAGAAAAGCTACAATACTAGTAGCAGCATGCATGTACAGAAAATATAAATCTGCATGGTACGTGCTCAAATTACATACAGTATATAACAGTGAACCTACCTGGTGATTTGAAAATTACGAAAAACGGTTAAGCTTTGAAAAATTCGAAAGTGTTGGGTCTTTTTATGTACCCTCAACAAAGCTTCTTCACTGAAATTATCATTTTTTGATCCAGTGGTATTCCATGAGACCTGAAAAAGTTCAGAATGAAAGCATTAGTTCAAATAGGTAGAACTTTTCAAAACATTCAACACGCTAATTTGGCACTTCCTCCATGCTAAGTTTAAGAATTGAACATTGAATTTTTCAATATTGAAACAACAGTGGACATCTTTTGAAGAGAAACATAATTTGTAACGATTACCATTTTTGGTTTATGTGAAAGGTGAGATTGCAACAAAAACATGTGCCATATCTTCTGGAACCCTTTCAATTACCAGAGAGCTCACATGACTACGAGAAATTTGATTAGACCCGTAATGCTTACTTAAATAATTTGCTGTTTATCACATCATCTATAATTTGCAAGACTTCTTCCTTTCTATCTGTCAAGTCTACTTCAAACAGTGCCCCTACAAAAGAGAGTATTTACAAGAAACGGAAAATTTCACACTATTCTTGTGATCAATTCCTCACCAAAGCAACAATTATTCTTAAACCAGGGACTGTATCTAACAAAATGATTTCTTTTGTTGAGATTAATAGAACAACAAGATTGTGTCAACAAGTAAAATATGTGTATTAAAACAAGTTGCCAAGATAAAGAACATATGAACAAGTATATTATCCATCATAAATGCCAGTTCTAGTGCCATTTGCAAATAAATTTTCACTTTTTCAATGGTCTAAGATTCACAACCCATATGCCTAGGGAATTATCTAATCAAATTGCACGAAAATTGATACATAGGTGTCTATAATTTGCTATTATTTTGTTTGAAGCTTTTGTGGATTTGAGATAAGTTCATCAGCTAATTTGTATAGTCAAGTCACTTCATCATCATCACATTTGAAAATTAACATTACCAATTTACCATGCAGATATTGATATGGTGAAAAAAAAAATTAGTGGATGTAATACTTAGTTGCCAACTACAATCCAACCATGTCTATGATATAAATTCATTCACATAAGCAATACAAATGGACTGGTGCTCACATCATCATTGAACATGTTCTGATAACTAAAATGCTGAATATGTGACAAGGACTGGTCATGTAAATTACTCAATATGCCGGGATTATAAATTGCATCCATTTGTACTCACAAGGATATCAATCAAAATATGTACCTAATTGCTGAGGAATATCATCCGGAGAAATCTGTAAAGGATTAGAAGGAAAGGTATAGATTAATGTCAAGATAGTTCCCATCTTTAGAACCATTAATCAGATATAAAAAACAAGAACAATAATAGTTTTGATATCAATACCTGAACAAGGTTGGCTTCCTCAAGTAATTTGCTGATAGCAGCATGCAACTCATCTTTAGTAGGGCCCTTAACTTCTTCACTCACCTTCTCTTTTCCTACACAAATAGATCAGATTAATCAAATTCAAAAAAAAGAAGAAGAAGGGGCAAGCCTGACCTTCAAGGAACACTAGATGCAATATATCAGATAAAAAAAACAACAATTTTAATGCCTCGTGTGCAGTATCGGTATATAGCAGTCAGGTCCACATTTAATCTTCATTGCTCCTTAGTGATTTATATCTTAAGAAATGAAGAGGTAGCTTTATAAGAACCACACTTGAATCGTGCGGTATGACAAAGACATACACCAAACAAAAAATAACCAACCACGAAGAAACAGAAAGAACAAAGGAACAAAGGTAGAGAATTTGTGTCATATCTATATAAAAATAGAAACAAAATTACCACGTTTTTCAGCAGCTGGTTTCTTCTTCTCCTTGTCAGTATTAGAAGTAGATGCTTTTGCCTCTTTCTTCTTCTTGTCCTCTGCCGGCTCTTCTACAAAATCTGCGGACCCCACTTCTCTGTTAGAGTCACCTTCCTCCTTGTCAGATTTCGGCATTTCTTGCGATTCTTGATTGTTCGAACTGTTACTTTCAGAAGCTCTGATACCAAAAATGCAGCGAGACTAGTGACGATGGAATTGAATTGAATCGAATCGAATCTCTCAAAGACTGAAGCTAATTTGGTGGAAATTAATTAAGATAAAGAAAGAACCCAACTTGGAATAGAATAAAAGAGAAATTGATACTGTTATTGATATTTTTCATAAAAATGGTTCAACAGTTACAACCCCTTTATATAGGCGATACAAATCCAACAGAAATCAAATAAAATGACTAACTAATTCTTTCTAATTATTCTCCGTCCAGTTCTTCTCCAGTTCCCCTCCGTTTCTGACAACGTTGAACCTTCTCTTCAGTGGCTGAACCCTTCAACGGCTAATAATTTCCTTTAAACATGTAGGACCCAGTCGCAGTGACAGTAGCTTCACCCACGGACGGTCGCCCCCAAATTTCCTTCCCTCTCGCTGCAGAGAGAGAAACTCTCTCAGTTTCAAGTTTAGGTGCTCGAAAATTACTGTATGTTGGTCAGTAGGTGGCTCCGTAACTAAATAGGACCCATCTGTCCGTTATTTCTCTTTCAGCCCAGTTATTTTATTTTTCTAGCCCAAACTTCTGTTCTCTTTTTTCTTCGGCCCGTTTCAACCTAGCGCCTCTTTTATTCCTTTCTTCATCGTCTTTTCTCGTTGGAGTGATCCATATTGTCGAGGTAACATAAAATTTCAGTTTAGAACTTAAGATCCATAGCCTGTAAACAATTTCGCTCATGCTGCACCTTCTCTCTCACGCTTGCTCTCTCCCTCCCAAAGTCCCAATCGAAACTTCCTAATAACTAATCATCTCACCTTCATCATTCTTTGACCCACGAATTTACGAAGTTAACTCAGTAGTTTTAAAACCTAACCAAATTTGTATCGGACATACCAGAAAAGATTTCAGATTTCCAATTGCTAGATGTTGGTACCGGTTCACAGGCTTTGTTCACAGGCTTTGAGGACCCAATCAATAATTCCGGATCATTAATAGTGAAATATCTCCAAAATAACTCAGGAAGCAAAATTGGCGGTGCTGGCAACATAAATTGCAACTATGGACTGGGCCAATAAGAATATTTCTCCAAAATTGTTAAGTTTTAAACTTCAGATGTTAACAGCATGTCTCAAAAACTTGACTAGTTAGAGAAAAATGATCAAATATATACGACAAGATTATTATTCTAAAAGCATCCCACAACTACTAGCTGACTATGTCTTTGAAGAACATAACAAGAAAGCTAAGCATCCAAGAGAAATTTGGTTAGACCCGTAATGTTTACAGCAAAAAATAATACTCAATATTCAAAATCTGCCTGGTGCAAAACCCTATTTTTCAAAATCTATGGCCTCCAACAATACGTTGTTTATCAAATCATCTTTAATTTGCTTCACCTCTTCCTCTCTATCCCTCATGTCTACTTTAAATTGTGCCCCTACAAAAGAGAATAACTTGCTTCACCAATTCCGCACCAAAGTAACAACTATTCTTAAACCAGGAACTGTATCTAATAAAATAATTTCTTTTGTTGAGATTAATAGAATAGCAAGATTGTGCCAACAAGTAAAATATGTGTATTTAAAACAAGTTGCCTGGTCTAGGATTCAACAACCCATAAGCCTGTGGAATTATCTAATAAAATTGCACGAAAATTGATACATAGGTGTCTATAATTTGCTATTATTTTGTTTGAAGCTTTTGTGGATTTGAGATAAATTGACAAGTTCATTGGCTAATTTGTATAGTCAAGTCACTTCATCATCATCACATTTGAAAATTAACATCAAAATGCGGATGCTGATATGGTTAAAAAAAAAATTAGTGGAAGTAATACTTTAGTTGCCAACTATAATCCAACCATGTCTATGATATAAATGCATTCACATAAGCAAAACAATAGGGAAATCAAGGACTATAATGGGGAAATTTGTGACAAGGACCGGTCATGAAAATTACTCAATATACCAGGATTATAAATTGTAGCCATTTGTACTCACAAGGATATCAAACAAAATATATACCTAATTGCTGACAAATATCAGCTGGAGTAACCCGAGTAACCTGAAAAGTATTAGAAGGAAAGGTATAGATTAATCAGATTAATGTGAAGATAGTTGATAGTTCCCATTTTAAGAACCATTAATCAGATATTAAAAATAAAAACAAGAATAGTTTTGATAGCAATACCGTCTCGAAGTCGGCTTCCTCAAGTAATGCCCTTAACTCCTCTGTAGTAGGGCCCTTAACTTCTTCACTCACCTTCTCTTTTTCTACACAAATAGATCAGATTAATCAAAAAAAAAAAAGGGGCAACCCTGACCTCAAAGAACACTAGAAGCAATATCTCAGAAAAAGAAAACAACAATTTTAATGCCTCGTTTGCAGTATCAGTATATAACAGTCAGGTCCACATTTAATCTCTCATTGCTCCTTAGTGATTTATATCTTATGAAATGAAGAGGCATCTTTATAATTAAGTACCGCACTTGAATCGTGCGGTATATAAAGGTAACCAAGCAAAAAATAACCAGCCACGAAGAAACAAAGAGAACGACAAAGGAACAAAATTACCTTCTTTGTTAGCAGCTGGTTTCTTCTTCTCCTTGTCAGCATTAGAAGTAGATGCTTTTGCCTCTTTCTTCTCTTCCTTTTTGGGTTTAGCAGCTGTCTCCACTTTTGTAGCATTTACCTTCTTGTCCTCTTCCACTTCTTGGCCTTTCTTACTCTCTTTGTCTTCCTTCTTATCTTTTCCTGTACTTATATGGTTCTCTGCCGGCTCTTCTACAGAATCTGCGAACCCCACTTCTCCGTTAGAGTCACCTTCCTCCTTGTCAGATCCTTCATCTACATCCTGTTGCTCCAGTTCAGCTTCTTGTTTCTCACCTTGCCACTACAAAGTTATATAATCGCTCAAAAGTCAAAACCATTGTCTGAGAAAGTAAATGTAAAAATTGGTGGTAAGAGGAGGCAGCTGACTCGGCTTTCTTTCGCCCTCTTTTCTTCATTGCCTAAAAGAGAAAACTAAAACCTTATATTTTGCAGCAAACAAAAAAACAAAACTAAAACAGTTATCATGTTTCTTCTTATTGTTATAATGCTGAAACAACAACAAGGAACGTATTCCTTAAATGGAAGTTAAAAAAAAAAAATTTAAACCTTGGCTCCACCACTCGTAACATGTGGGGACTCCAAGAATTCAAGCAATTTTCCCAATGAAATTCTAAATAAAAAATTGTCATGTTTGATACCAGTTTCGGCCAACAGCCAAGAATTTGAATCTCACAAACACTTTTTAACTAACACAGACTAAACTATTCCTTTGCTATTCGAAATAGAATTTGCATTCCTCTAATCAGTCCCTTCAAAGTTCAAAGGTAGAAATAGTGAAATACCTTTTGAGAGCCGGAACTTGTTGTCTCTTGCTGTTCACCCGAGATGGCATCTGCCAGCGTCTTGGTCATCTCCTTGGTCATCTCCTTAAACATTTCTTCTAACATTGCTCCTAACATTTCTTCCAGCTGATTGAATTGCTTGTCTAACTTATCATTAATCACCGCAATGTCCAGCTGCTGATAGCCTTCCTTAGGAGGATCATTTCTTCTTGATTTCGGCATTTCTTGCGATTCTTGATTGTTCCAACTATTACTTTCAGAAGCTCTGATACCAAAACTGTAGCGAGACTGCTGAGGATCGAATTGAATCGAATCGAATCTCTCAAAGACAGAAGCTAATTTTGTGGAAATTAATTAAGATACAGAAAGAACCGAACTTGGAATAGAAGAAAAGCGAAATTGATACTGTTATTGATATTTTTCATAAAAATGGTTCAACAGTTACAACCCCTTTATATAGGGGACACAAATCCAACAGAAATAAAATAAAATGAATAACTAATTATTTCAAATTATTCTCCGTTCAGTTCTTCTCCAGTTCCCCTCCGTTTCTGACAACGTGGGACCTTCTCTTCGGTGGCTGAACCCTTCAACGGCTAATAATTTCCTTTAAACATGTAGGACCCAGTCGCAGAGACAGTAGCTTCACCCACTGTCGCTCCCATATTTCCTTCCTCTCGCTGCAGAGCGAGTGAGAGAGAAGGAAAATTACTGTATGTAGTGGGCTCCGGAACTAAGTAAAGCCTGTAGGACCCATCTGTCCATTCTTCGGCCCGTGATGTTCTCTTTAAGCCCAGTTATTTTATTTTGCTAGCCCAAACTTCTGTTCTCAATTTTTTTCGGCCCGTTCCAACCGAGCGCCTTTTTTATTCCACGCTGCGGAGAAAAGATTTCAAGAATAACATAATGAGGGTTCTATAAGATATTCGGTTCTTACTTTCTGGGTTAATCTTTATATTGGAGGAGGATATTTTGCTGTTACAGTGGGGGGTTGGTATGTAAATGCGGATACTTTGTAAACTTTTTTTAGCACTATTCTTCATTACTTCCGATTTTTTTATTAATCGAAAGTAAATAAAAAAAATATTGTGAAAGATGAAAGGTTTGCAGAAAATTTGAAAAATGAGTAGAATGGGTCAGTTTAACCTGTCTTATCGGTTGGGTCATTTTAACCCGTCCCACTTAATCCGTCCATCTAACCATCTAAACAAACTAAACAAACTAAGCAGCAAAAAAAAAAAAAACACCAACGACAGGTTCAACCATACCGTCCGGTAAAAAAAAAAGGTCCGGGATAGGTTAAACCATCCCGTCCGGGACCCACAAAAAAAAGAAAATGAAAAACCACAGGTTTACGGGACTTGTTCGCTTCCGGGACGGGATAATCGGTAACCAACTCATGGTTTTTCTTTCTTTCTTTTTTTGGGTGTCGAACGGGATAAACCGACCTGTTCTACTCATTTTTTGAATTTTCCGCAAACCTTTCCTCTTTACCGATATTTTTTATATTTAATTTCGATTAATAAAAAAATCGGTCATTACTTAGACAGTCATCTTTTCTCAAATTATTTGTGTAGATCAATGTGTTGCTGATCTTTCGTTGTAGCTGTTTTGCTCAACTCTGCTTGAACTTCAGTTTTCTTGCAATGCTAATTCGGTTCGGTTCGGTTCTATATTTGAAACTGAATTATAACTTTGGTTTGCCTAGTTCAGTTCGGTTTGAACCGAACCGAACCGATGAACACCCCGATTTATGGCCCCCCTTAGTTTTCATTCCTGGTTTCGCCACTGCAGCTAATGTTACCATATCTGCGGCAGTACTGGTATTAAGTTTCACTTTTTGACTTTTTCCGCTGAACTAAATATATAAGTCTCAGATTTTTCATATTGTACCAGTCATTACTAAAGCCTATACAATGGTGTGTTGTGTTTTTTCTTTATCAACACTTCCACCTACTAATACTTAATATACTTCTTGAAATACTTTGTAGTAATTTCAAATGAATTCGGCAAAAGACTCTTAATTTCCCAGAGGAGAGCATAGAAAACACACTTGAACCAAGTGAAACAGTTGAAAATAGACCCTCTTATTGGTCGAGTTTGGTTTTTCGGCTCGGATACATATTGATTAGGAATTGCAGATGTCTAAGGACACAGGAGCTCTTTTCGATGGTTTTTTACCTTGGGTACCAGTCATACCAACGGGTACTGTGTACCAGTCTGTACCAGTTCGTGTATTGTGTACTAGTCTGTACCTTTGGTAGCAGTCAGTACTCATTTGCTTGATTTAAAAGGTGTTTTGTTATTTTTTCTGAGCCATTAGGCTATTTTTAAGATGTCTATATAATCGAAGATCCTATGTTGCAGTGATACTTTGTTGTTTATAAAGACATTTTAACAATGCACAGCTAAATTCTAAAATGAAATCATTATACACTATTATATCATTTTAAGATGAAGCTATACCCTTGTAAGATAGATGACAACAATAACATTTATTCAGATTTTTTTTTTTTTCTTGTTACATCTTTGGTAGTTTAAATGAGGTTCAGTTTTTGTTCCCTCTTGTTTACATTTTTGAGGGGTATATTATACATTGTCAGTTTTTTGGATCAGATTTCACGTATACCCTAGTGCAGTAATTATTATAGCTAGTTTGGCAATAATCTGCAATAATTCTTATAAGAATTGTTTCTTTGATTCTATTTGGATGAAGTTCATCTTTAATTTGTATTTTATGTAATTTCTGAAATTAGCCAAAAGTCCTAAACAACATTGGGGTCTAATTGTCAACAGTGGAGTATATATTTTTCAGTAATTTGCTTATAAATAGGATTTACCAGTCAGTATTACCAGCTGGTTTTTCACATTGCAACTCTCTCGGTAACTATTATGCTTGTTTATTTTTTTTGTGTTGTTGTTTGGGCTGGAGGGAGTAAGCTTAATTTGGTGATGAAACAAGGTGATCGTTAAAAATAAAACAGAGAGAAAGGGGGAGAGGGGTATCGCTAAAAATGGAAATTGTAATGGGTCAACAGAAAGAAAAAACAAAAAAATCGCTGGCGTGGCATATATTCAATTGAAATGCAATTGATTAGCAATTGCATGGATGTAGGGGATATGAAATTAAGTTTAAAGGTAATTTCATTTTTAACTTTAACAGCTATTTACAATTGCATTTCAAAATCACCAATGGAGATGCCATAATGTATCTCAATTTTTGAGTTTAGTATCTCCACCGTCCCTTTTCTCAAAGGGCTCAGATTTAATAAGACCTGACCCAAAGACGCTGCCTCAATTTCGCTAACAGAGTCCTGCGCTCTTAGCGTTGCTCTCTCATGCTCGCTCTCTCTTATTAATAGTGAAATATCTCGAAATAAGTAAATAACTCAGGAAGCAAAATTGGCGGTGCTGGCAACATAAATTGCAACTATGGACAAGCCAATAAGAAGATTTCTCCAAGTTTAAGTTTTAAACTTCAGATGTTAACAGCATGTCTCAAAAATTGATAACAATAAACATGAAAACACGCATAACATTTTTGCTGTCATATCTTATATTCACCTCTATTAGCTGGAAAAAAAGGGTTCAAACTGTGCAAACCATCAACTGACAAATAGGTCTTTAAATTTGTACATCAATGGATCACCTACCTGGCTACCTTATGTCATCCACAGCATCCTTCAAGTTGAGAAAACAAATTTACAAGAATAACCAAATAAGAGGCTATCGATAATGTAACATAGGTTTATACGGCATATATGAAAATATACGGTTATCTTTGTTGGTCATGTAATGTTTCACTTCATAAATCAAATATAAATAAATTTTCCTTCTATATATCAGCGATACGAGTAAATATGACTTTGAGGCATTGGGACTGTTTAATTGATTATAGTCTTGAACAAAATCTCATCAGAGTTTTGAGGCATTTCAAATTTCATTTGCACCTCTACAGTGTTAAAGAACCATAATTTCCTTGTAACAAAAACGTATGTGCAATACCTTCTGGATCCCTTTCAATTACCAGAGAGCTCACATGACTATGAGCGTACATACAAAAAATGGATCTCTGAATTTCCAAATGTACACAAATAGAATATCTAGTCAATATATTACCATTCTGAACCTAAAACAATAGAGGGAAATGAACCACATTCCACATTCATTTGTGCCTACATTCAAACCCTAGATAACCTCTTATAAGAGAAAAATGATCAAATATATATGACAAGACTGTTATTCTAAAAGCATCCCACAACTACTACCTGACTATGTCTTCGAAGTACATAACAAGAAAGCTAAGCATCCAAGAGAAATTTGGTTAGACCCATAATGTTTATATCAAAAAATAATACTCAATATTCAAAATCTTCCTACTGAAAAACCCTATTATGCAAACAACATGCTGTTTATCACTTGCTGTCAGCATCCAACATGCTGTTTATCACTTGCTGTCAAAGTCCAACATGCTGTCAGCATCCAACAACATGGTGTTTATCACATCATCTTTAATTTGCTTCACCTCTTCCTCTCTATCCCTCAAGTCTACTTTAAACTGTGCCTCTACAAAAGAGAATATTTACAAGAAACGGAAAATTTCACACTATTCTTGTGACCAATTCCTTACCAAAGTAACAATTATTCTTAAACCAGAAACTGTATCTAATAAAATAATTTCTTTTGTTGAGATTAATAGAACAGCCAGATTGTGTCAGCAAGTAAAATATGTGTATTTAAAACAAGTTGCCAAGATAAATGTCAGTTCCAGTGCCATTTGCAAATAATTTTTCACTTTTCAACGGTCTAAGATTCAACAACCCATAAGCCTATATGGAATTAACTTATCAAATTGCACGAAAATTGATACATAGGTGTCCATAATTTGCTATTATTTGTTTGAAGCTTTTGTGGATTTGAGATAAATTGACAAGTTCATCAGCTAATTTGTATAGTCAAGTCAATTCATCATCATCACATTTAAAAATTAGCATGCATTCACACATGCAAAATAGGTACCGGGATTATAAATTTGTGACATGGACCAGTCAATAAAATTACTCAATATACCGGGATTATAAATTGTTTCTATTTGTACTCACAAGGATATCAAACAAGATATGTACCTAATTGCTGACAAATATCAGCTGGAGTAGCCCGAGTAATCTGAAAAGGATTAGAATGAAAGGTATAGATTAATCAGATTAATGTCAAGATAGTTCCCATCTTAAGAACCATTAATCAGATATTAAAAACAAGAACTATAACAGCTTTGATATCGATACCGTCTTGAAGTCGGCTTCCTTAAGTAATGCCCTGGTAGCAGCACACAACTCCTCTTTAGTAGGGCCCATAACTTCTTCACTCACCTTAAAATAAAAAAGGTGGTAAGAGCCAGCTAAAAAAAATTACAACCTTGGCTCCACCACTCGTAACATGTGGGGACTCCAAGAATTCAAGCAATTTTCCCAATGAAATTCGAAATAAAAAATTGTTATGTTTGATACCAGTTCCTTTTGCCATTCGAAATAGAATCAGTCCACTGCGTTCTTCCCTTCAAAGTAGAAATAGTGAAATACCTTTTGATCATGGCCCTCTCTTCTTGTCTCTTGCTGTTTCCTCAAGATGGCATCAACCAGTGTCTCGGTCATCACCGCAAACTTCCCGTCTAACCTTTTTTTCAGCCGATCGAATCGCTTGTCTAACCTATCATCAATAGCCGCAATGTCCAGCTGCTGATAGCCTTCCTTAGGAGGATCATTTCTTCTGGATTTCGGCATTTCTTGTGATTCTTGATTGTTCCAACTGTTACTTCCAGAAGCTCTGATACCAAAACTGCAGCTAGACTGCTAAGGATCGAATGAATCAAATCAATTCTCTCAAA
>CAXKVW010001537.1:0-22055 GCA_964058825.1 Carex arenaria
TGACATACAAGAAATCCATTTTTTTTTACTAATTTCAAATTTCAACTAGTCCATTTACAAGTTTTATAGGTTACACCATTAGGCTCATGCCCTTTAGAAATAATGTCATCATAAGAGCGTTGTAGATAATCATATTAAGATCAAGCATTTTCAAAATTGTAACATCTATAAAATCTAATGTTTTATAAGTCCTATCTTTGTTGCACAACAGAATTATACGAGTACATATTACGACATTGACATTACGCCTATATATTGCACATATTATTAGGTGTAGAAAAGCCAATGCTTTCTGAGGTATCACTTCCTTGCACAATGAAATTACAAGTGTGTTGTAGGTGACGGCATTAGTGTAATGCCCTTTGGGAATCATATTACCAAGAAAAGCTAATACCTTCTCATTTTCAGCTTTGTTGCACATACTATTTATAGGTTGACATTAGGCTTATGCCATTTGGCTGGGCAACACATTTTCAAGTGCTGTAATTGATGACAATAGGCTCATGCTCCTTAGAAATTGTAATATGTGAGAAATGTAATAATTCCTGACACTTCCGAAATTAGAATTATGGTATTCGTAATCTTTAAGGTGACAACATATGGGTCCATGTTCGAAGCTGGCCTCCTATCCTCAAAACAACCTGACATGACAAATATAAAATATTACTTCAGTAACATAAAATCAACAATCTTGAGATGCTAACAAATGCAAATGTTAGGAGAGTAAAAAGAAGAAGAAACCTTTGCTGTCCTCCTCGGTCTCACGGTCCACACGAACGGACGCACCACGGTTGGCAACATCCTACAATAGAATATAATTTTTCAAGGGCATGACACAGTCAAATTAGTAAATTCTCATAACAAATGAACTTGAATCCACTTGTATTCGTAGAAATCATACCCAGCTGAAGGTGTGGATATCAGTGGTTTCATGGCAACCGATGAGGCAGCGTTCATTACTAGCAATGCGCTCCTGCTTCAACTTGAGCTTCTCAATTGCCACCTTAATAACTACGTAACCTCCATCCTCTCTCATCTACTTGGTATTGAAATTATTCAACATCCCAATTTAAATACTACAAAGTGATACCTAAGGAAATAGGCATACATATAACTATTAATGACCTTTTTAAGTTACCTGTAGTTGGTGTGGGCCCCACCAACATTCCAGTCACTATATAGCATCATAGAGCAAGAATAGTGTTTCAAATAAGGTAACATCATAACTATTGTGAATTAATAACAGTAAAGATGTAGAGATTAAAAAAATACAAACCGAGATGGGTTTGAGGCCGACTGAGAGAACGACACCAGCAATCTCGTTGATTCCCTGTTCCCAACAAAAAGGAAAAAGTAAGATAGATTTGTTAGAAAGAGATGGCTGCTTCTGCAGAACTCAGCAATAATGTGTTAGGTATAGTGGGCTACTACATACAGGGCAGGTTCTATTGCCAAGTTGATTTCAACTCAGCCAAAATATATTCTTAAAAAAATAAAAAACCAAAATGTATAGCTTATTTTAATTTTTTTTTTTTAACTGGCTAGACATGACCTGTCCATTGATACCGCTAATATTAATACCAGCATCAATGCAGGCTTTGTAGTGTGCATCAATAATGTCACTGCTGAATGACTTCTCGGCACCAACACTGCAGTAGTATGGATCCAGCAATATAGAACAAATATATTAGAAAACACATTAAATAAACTAAAAACTTATGGAAGGAAGCAAATATAGATTTTGTATTTACCTGTGGGCAAGGGAAGCCACCGACGGACCACTTGATATTCTTTTGGAGGAGAGTGTACTCTTGCTCTATCCCGTACCTGTTATTAATTATTCGAAAAATTAACTCATAGGATAAATCACACATAAGTTATTTTTGAATTTGAAATTGATACTTTTGTAATATAAAATATTAACTATACCATGGCACTTCCGCAGCAATAGCAGGGTCGCTGAAAATCTTGGCAGCTCTGTATCTCTTGTTAGTGGGAATGGGTTCTCGTGGGGTATAGCATTCACACATTACTTGTTAGTTTTCATAGAATCATCTTTAGTAAAAAAAATTAAATTGAGTTGAGAGGTGAGCTTCTGCGCAACAGCTGACTTATGAGAGAACGCCCAAGCTCCAGTCGAGCACATTATGTATAACTATATGCATAGTACCACTATAAAATATAAGATGTGATGATTATGTTTAACATCAAGTAAAATTGAGGAAGTTACTTGAGAGCCTCATGTCTAACTAAAAATCGATACCATCTATGAGGATGTGTAATACTGATCTCGCTAGATCAGTATTAAGTAAAATTCATATGTAAACCTAATGTTTTGATGTGAACTATAACACTATTCAATGGACTAAAAAAAAAAAACTGGACCGATTTCTAATTTTAATGTGGTGTGAAAGAGGGTTTCCTCCTTTCACCAATTTCTGATTTTAATGTGAATTTGGACTCGATTTCTTCTTCCTCTTCTTTCGTTCTTTTTTCCAAACCAAGAAGCACTGCTCAAGCTTCTTTGGGAAAAGACATCCTCCCTAAAATTAAATACACAAACTTTCTACGCAATATTACAAATAGAAACAATATTTGGAAACAAAATTTAGTGGTAAGATGCCAAATCCTTGTACATTGTGACCCCCCTTATTTTTTTTACTACAGAAAAAATAATTGTAAACCTAAGATAATGGAAAATTTACTCATTTACGAGTAAAGGCTAGTCTAGCACAAATAAAGCTAGTATATCACATTAAATTGAGAGTAGGTGGATGACGTGTATGTTACTGGATTGCTTTACTGGAAAGCTACAAACGAAGAAATTATTACCTGCACATGCGTACTAAATTCAAGTGAATACATTAATAGCAAGTTCTATAAGAAGCCCTTTGCACTTTTGTCCAATAAAAATTGATTAGAATAAATAATAATTCATTTATTAAATTAAAAAACCCGATAGTTTCTCCTTTTTTGTAAAAAATTCCAGTAAAAATAAACAAAAGCAAAATCAGACAATTCAAGTTTAACTCAAGCATAGCTGTGAGCGAAAACAGTGGCCAATCAGATCGAGTTTGTACGAACAAAATGCAGATTAGTTTGAAACACATATTAATTTGAAACATAAGGAAGTGGATCTGAAGAAAGACACTGAAATCACACTTTAAATGCTCTCAAGAAGTTCATTTTCGATTGATAATAAGAGAGAGAGTTTGTGCTATCTGATGGAGAGGCTTCTCGATTCGTTCGTACTCCATTCATACTGAGAGAGATAGAGAGTTCAACATCTTCACCAAAAAAAAAAAGGGAAATGGAGAGTGGAAAAACCTAGTTAGTTTTGTGAGAGGAAATGTGAATGGAAAGAGATCGCCCAAAGTGAATGGAAAGAGATGAGAACCGAATGGGAAAGGACGCACCAACTGTAGCAAATTGGAAGAACCGACTCCAATGTGTTGGATCGTGCCGACGAAGGATAGGCTTTGGCGGTGAGCCGGTGACGGTGAGATAGCAGCTGGAGAAGAGGACACGCGGCGTCCAAGCGAGAGCCACGCGCCGCACAGCTGAGGGAGAGCGCAGGAAATAATCCAACGGAGAGATGGAGTCTGAGATAATAATCCAACGCATAGATGAAATTTGAGATAATAATCCAACAGAGGAAATAATTTGGGCTTTTTCTTTGCTTAGGGCCCATTCTCACCAATGAAATAATTGAACGGATAGATTGAATTTGAGATGCGAACACTTGGTGAACTTTAATTCATGACATAAGCTGACATCAATGAAGAAGATCTAAACCGTATATCAATGATCCTAGGGCAGGGCATGGGGGTGACACTATTCATCGCTGACGTCACACCCCATTCTCCTTTTAGGTATTATAATCAGGGGCAGAGTTACTCAAGAGGAATGGGGGTCAACACCTTGACAGATGACCTCGAGCCAAAAATTGAGTCCATTGAGAACTCTTTAAATTTTGATGAAAATTGTGTTAGTGATTTGCGATGCTTTTGAGTAATCTTGCAAATACAGTACAATCCAGCTATTGAAAAGCAAAAAGAAAAGCAAAAGAGCAAGACCGTTGTTTATCAATCCAGAAACTACACTTTTGCTATATCAATCCAAAAATATTGATGAACAGCGGTCTTGCACTTTTGCTTTTCAATAGCTGGATTGTACTGTATACCAATATTTCTATTTTAAAAATCAATTTGTGTTAGGAACGATAGAATTTCTACCGGTCTAGAGTCTTTTGATTTTTAGGATCGGTAGAATTTGTACCGGTCTTTCTATCAATAATACAATCCATGCACTCTTTATATTTCTCTCTCTTCTTTTTCGTGATTTTCTACCAAAAAAATATTTTCCTAATTTGATCCCGTTTTAGTTACCCTTTTTTTCTCTCTCTTGATCTGTATGAGAGAAAAATTCTCTCTTGCATCAGACCAGAAGCTTCAGTCAGAAAGTTCAGTTGCTGCGGTGCAGGCAGAGAACATTGGAAAATGAAAAAATGGGGCAGCCTCAGTTCCGACGAGTGAGTTTGAGAATCATGCTTCCTTTTTCCTTGTAATTACTTTTCTCCAAAATGTGGCGAAAACCCAAACTCTCTCTCAAGAGCTGGAGAACCCACCTCTACGGAAATTTTTTTTCGGTAGAAAATAATGAAAAAGAAGAGAGAGAAATAGAAAGAGTACATGAATTGTATTATTAATATAAAAATCGGTACAAATTTTACCGATCCTAAAAATCAAAAGACTTTAGACCGGTAGAATTTCTACCGTTCCTAACCCAAATTTTAGTATTTAGAGCAATTTTAGAACGGTACAATGAATAGTGCATGGTTTGGAAATTTTGATATGAGTGATGTTGACATGTACTGTATATCAATGAACTTGCTGTAAACTACACTTTTGCTATATCAATCTAGAAATATTGATGAACAGCAGTCTTGCTCTTTTGCTTTTCAATAGCTGGATTGTACTATATATCAATATTTCTATTTTAAAAATCAATTTGTGTTAGGAACGGTAGAATTTCTACCGGTCTAAAGTTTTTTTATTTTTAGAATCGGTAGAATTTGTACCGGTCTTTCTATCAATAATACAATCCATGCACTCTTTCTGTTTCTCTCTCTTCTTTTTCGTGATTTTCTACCAAAAAAATATTTTCCTAATTTAATCCCGTTTTATTTACCCCTTTTTTTCTCTATTAATCTGTATGAGAGAAAAATTATCTCTTGCATCAGACCAGAAGCTTCAGTCAGAAAGTTCAGTTGCTGCAGTGCAGGCAGAGAACATTGGAAAATGAAAAAATGGGGCAGCCTCAGTTCCGATGAGTGAGTTTGAGAATCATGCTTCATTTTTCCTTGTAATTACTTTTCTCCAAAATGTGGCGAAAACTCAAACTCTCTCTCAAGAGCTGGAGAACTCACCTCTATGGAAAAAAAATTTCGATAGAAAATAATGAAAAAGAAGAGAGAGAAATAGAAAGAGTACATGAATTGTTTTATTAATAGAAATACCGATACAAATTTTACCAATCCTAAAAATCAAAAGACTTTAGACCAGACCGGTAGAATTTCTACCGTTCCTAACCCAAATTTTAGTATCTAGAGCAATCTTAGGACGGTACAATGAATAGTGCATGGTTTGAAATTTTTGATATGAGTGATGTTGACATGTACTGTATATCAATGAACATGCTGTAAACTACACTTTTGTTTTTGCTATATCAATCATGAATAGTGCCCGTTAGAACCGAAGTTTCAATACATAATGTTTGTGTTATTATCGCTAATTCTAATATCAGCAGCTTTACGTTTGTGAACGTTCTTGCAAAATCTGTCGTGCACGTTCTTACAAAATCTAAAACTTGCTGGATACTCTTGCAAAATTATCACGTCGGGTTTACCGACCAAAATTGATCGCAGTATTCCAATCTACGTTATAGCTTTTGATCTCAGATTACCAACTTTTTAAAAATAAATGCATAAAGCTGAAAGTATTTAAGCCCTCATGAGAGAAAGGCTTTTTATTGGGTATGCAAATGCAAGTTTATTTCATAGCATGAAAGTTCATGCCACACATTTTCAGACTTCACAAAGGAACAACAAAAACTGTATCGGGTCGGATCCTGTAGTCGGTCCAGTCAAAGGTACGCCGATACAAAGCCCAAAATGATTGGAAATGAATTCAACATTGAAATTATAATTATTAGGTTTTATACAACTTATTAGGTCCTTATTATGTAGGATCATTTAAGAAGGCCAGGTAGATTAATCTAACACGGCCCAAATTTATCTTCGTTTCTGTCCAAAGTCGAATCAACCAACAACAGGAAGAACATTAAACTGGGTTCATTTCATTTATGATTATATCAATTTTATGTAGATCGGTGATTTTCGAATTCCATAGCTGTTATCTCATTGCAACCCTACAAAAATATTTATCCTCTATCTGCCACTAACAATATTTAGCTCTCATGCAGAGATTGATAATTATAAAATAAAATAATAAGTAACCAAATCTTTAAAAAAAAAATTCTAATAAAAATTGTACCAACATTTTTTACTGAAATTCATATGCATTGAAAACTTGAAAAAATAAATCAAACACCGTTTGAAAATAATATGTTGGTTGTTACGTTTAGCAACGAAAAGTGTTTCCAAATTTTAAAACGAAACGAAAAGGAAATGAATAAACTAAGAGCATCCAAAAGAAAAAAGGACTTTTATTTGCGGGTTGCGAGATGGAAGCGCGACGAGGTTGAATGGAATCGGGTTCTATAAACAAATCGCTTCATTTCTCTTGACAAAACAAAACGAACAAACTGAACGAGTGAAGGGCCTGTTCGGCCGACTTCCCGCGAGTTACTATTCACGCGAGAAAAGAAAAATTCAGTTCAACTGAATTTTTTTTTTTCCCGTGTGAACAGTAACTCGCAGTTCAATTCCCGTACCCATTCCCATTCCCAGTGGCCCGCCGAACAGGCCCGAAAGGTTTTGATTCCTGTGGTATACGCCTGGTTTCCAAATTATAATGAAAGAAATTCTAAAACTATCCTTCGAATTTTGTCAAAATCCGTGCTATCAATTTTTTTTTTCCAGAAACGAAAACCTGCAGTGGAAACTGTACTAACGGTGCATGACGAATTCGGATCCCCCGTACAGGTATACCTAAGGTGCAATAATTAAATCTGTATTGTTCTTTTAAACTGGCACGAATCTCAAAACATACTATTTATGATTTTTATTGACACTAGAATAAATTTGGTCCGACAGAAATTAATCTAGATCGTCGGTTTATTTATTGCACTCCAGGTGTAATAAATAAACCGGTGCACGACCACACACAGCTATGTTTTTATTACGACACAAGTGCATGTCCTGTACCTGGGATGAGAACATGCACATCTTCTCTAAAAAAAACAAGAATCTATATGTTTTCATCCAATCTTTCAAATATTTCAACTGTTCAAATTTTAAAAAAGAAGAGAAAAGCAACAGATTTCATTTTCAAACCAGAACTGTTAAAAAACATTTAAACGGTTGAAATGAAAAAATATGTTACTGATTTTCTGAAAAAAGAACATCAAATTTAATTATCCTCAACATGTGTACCTTTACGGGGTACACTGCATTGGCCGCATGAGATCTGGGAACAAAACCAAGTTTCGTGAATTCTATATTGAACCGAGCAAATCCAGAATTATTTGTTTATAGAAATTTATTAAAAATAATATAAGACAATGAATTAATTATTTGAAAAATTCAATTCATAGAAGGAACTCAATCGGTTCCTTTAGACAGTTTACATTTAGAAATAAAATAAGGTTAGAAAGAATTTTTGTTGAATAAAAGTTGTGAAGCAATCATTGAGTTTATTTAAAGTTTGGAGAGAGAAGAAAATAAAAATCATTTGTTTTTGGCGCTCTCTTCGCTCATGGACAAGGGGATTGTCTCTTCATCATGGTTAGTGGACCTTGCTATTTATGGAGTATGATAACTTGTATCAGCTAATAATTATTATTTGTCCGGCATAGATGACTAGATGAGTGCACGTTAGAACCAACTTTTTTATTTTATTTTTTGGTTCAAAGCCCTCAGGCATATTCATTAATCGGTAAAAATTACAGGAGTTGTCGGTATGCATTTCAGTGCATTTAAATGTCCATTATCTTCTAAACTCTTATACATTTTCTACTACGGGAGAGGGGGTGTCTGATGCCCATCGGACCAGAGTCTGTTTGATGGGTGATTTCTACCGTCCGATTCACTTTAAGATCTGTGCACATTACTTTAATATCTGTGCTGTTTGTTTTAATATCCGTGCGCACAAATTTTGAAGTGGATCAAACAGTATAAACCACCCATCAATCAAACAGACTCTAGTTCGATGGGCATCGGAAACCCCCCTCCCTTCTACCACTACCTCTTATTCCCGTATCAACCTATTTCTAACTAACGGGTATGTATGCCTTCTGCAATCGTGCCCGGTTTGTCAGTTAATGGGCTTAGTGATTTTTTTTCTCTAGAGATATACTCGCAAATATAATAGGGGTATTTTTTTTTCTTTAGCAGTATGTGAAACATTTGCCAGTCCACTGACACTGACTGTGCCCCCTTATCGCCAATTCTAGTATTTTAATATGAGCAATTTTATGTTTGTATGCAGACCTCTTTTTAAGTACAAAATAAAAATGAGAATTTGTTTTTGCTGTTTTTTTAGCTTGGGAATTTGCAGGTTTAAAATATGACGAATTTTTTTTTGTATATATTAGAATGTTGGACGAGTTCATCTCCGATTTTTTTTTTTTTTTGAGAGTCTAACTTTTACATTGTGTACGAAATAAAAGTCAAATTTTATCAACTTATCTTTAATATAGATTGGTATCAAATATCATCAGAATAGGCGCCCTGTTCTCTTCTGTACACCAACTTTCATACATAATAATTTGACTAAAGTTAGTAATAATTATTAGGGATATTTTTGTTTCCCTTTTTATTACTTTGATGATTCACAATTTGAATTACATTGTCATCTCTTTTCTGTATTATGTTCTGTCTTTTTTTTTTTTTATGGTAGTATTATGGTAGTATTATGTTCTGTCAGTGTGCTATGTATGAGCATTTGACTTAGTATTAGTAATAAGATGTTATGTTATGAAATCAAGTGAATTTTGTTGTAAGAAAGTATGAACGACATACATTGTATGTTTTCAACACTGAAAAATGTACCACTACATGTAGAAAATTTTATTCTTAATCCGACCTTTGAAGATCAACCCATAGATAAATGGATAAGGCAAAGACGTGTTTATAGATCGGACACATTTTATTCTTGATCCGATCTTTTAAGATCCGACACATTTAGGGTGTGTTCGGCCGCTCCACCGTTCTCGCAGAAAAAAAAAATTTAGTCAACTGAATTTTTTTTTCCCACGTGAACAGTAATTTTTAATTCAATTCCCGTGCACATGACCATTCTCAACAGCCCGCCGAACAAGCCCTATAGATGAATTGAATCGGGTCAGGACGTGTTTATTGGACACCCAATGTGTTTGTGGAATTGGGCCGGATCGATCAACATTGGACTTAATTTAGTCCAATAATGAATCAGAGCTAGAGATGTACAATAAACTCATGGCTCGTGAGCCGATCTAACTCAACTCGTTAACAACTTGTTTATTAAAAACTCAAATTAACTCGTTTAACTCACGAGTTGAGTTTGAATTGGGACTCAAGCTCGCTCATTTCTATTCGGACTTGGTTGAGCTCAGTATTTTCGTCCCATACCCTAATTTGACACAAATAGCAGTGTTTCAAGGCCGGAATGTCCTTTCTTATCAGTAAATAAAAATAACTATTACATGCGTGAAATTTACAAGAATCTCTGCTAAGGTTGTTGCTTTTTGAACAAATTAACCATTTTGAAAATAAGTTATTATATAACAAATTAACAACAGTTCAATATCTTAAAATTCAAGTACTTGAATACTTAAGTAATTAGGATCACTGATCATGAGTTAATTCACGAGTCAACTAGAGTTACTCACGAATTGAGTTCGAGTTAGTGAGCTAGCTCCGTTAGGACTTCTCAACTGGAGTCAGCTCAACTTGCTATTTTCTGAGTTGAATTCGAGTTACCTCGAACTCAAGCTAACTCTCGTTAGCAGCCATAAACAGAGCTGACTAATATATATCGAAATTTATATAAATAACTTTAAATTTTGCACAGATTAAATATGAATAAATTTTGATACAGATTAAATCATTTCAACCCATCAGACCATCCCCTTCGGCGTTTATTGTTTAATTTTATAGCAGTAATTTTAACAATAATTTTAGCCTTTGGATATGACGTCTGTTGAGTTTAAAACCAAATTAAATGTGAAAATCCAACTCCTGTAATCCATCGTGAAAAGCAACATGCTTACCGTTACCAATAATTATACATTAATATTCATGTGTTTGTCTTGATATTGATATAAACATATTGAAAATAATTTGTGTAGATGGAAGTCCGAGACTATGGGTCGCGTGACCCATTTACCCACTGAATTGGATAAGGATGCGAATATTTCGACAAGTGACAGTTTGAATTGGATCAGACATATCTACAAAATATTTTAAAACGTATAAATTTAATTATATGGTGCTTAATCAACATCTAACGGAATGTAATTCTTTTGTTTTGTTGTTTCATATGAAAACAATAAAGCTATACACACTTAATATTTTTTTTGCAAGACACAGAATCAATATTAAACTGTCCATAGAAAAATTAGGTTAAGAAAAGGCATAATACTTGTAATAATGCAAATATGCAATTAATACTAAATAGGAAAAAAAAATATAGGAATACAACAAATAAAGGAAAGTGTATATGACATTTCAATTCTGAATGTTGATTTATCAGCTTATTAATTCATATAAAAAATTAAAAAGTTAATTTTTCATCTATATGTAAAGAAAATAGTATATATCACATCTGACGATTTTATTTTTGACATATAAATTTTAAGATTTTTGTTATTAGAAAATTAAAAATTGAAGGCACAGTGGAACCTAAAAAAATTTGGAGGTGTTTAAAGTTTCTCAATATTAAAATACGTTCTATATTGGAATTCGTTATGCTCGCAAAAACACTACAGAAATTTTTGAAACAACCTCAAAACAAAATTCGCGACCAAAATGCATATCTTAAAAGTAAAACTATTTATTCATCAAAGACCCTATACGATTAAGAGAATATTGATGGACCTAATTCAAAATGACAACTTTAATCAAGCTCGGTTGAGTTTTTTTTCCCCATGGATTAGGCCAATTCTAGATAACGCGAACCGGTTGATTTAGATCTGACAGCCTTCGTTGAAAAGAATAATAAGAGTATGTTTCCAATTTAATACGAGCTTTTGAAGAATTATTTTTTGAAAACTTTCGAAGAGCTGTAGCGTTCTGTAGATAGCATAATTAGTTAATTACGGGTTTCAGTCTGATAGGGACAAATTTTTGAGACGTTCATCGTGTAAGATATGGTGTGGCGATAATAAATATATTATATGGTAACTTTGATATGTTTGACATTTGAATATCATCACAGAAAATCTCGCAACCTGACGCTGCAGACTATATAACAGTGAAAAAATTTATCTCATTGGTGCCGTTCGGCAACAAAGGATTAAGAACTTAAGGAGCGCTAAGGAACTAATGTTCGGTTGTCTTAATCCGTGGATGAATGATTAAGCGTTTAAGGAGGGGTATAGGTGTCTTAAGGTCCAGGCAGGAAATTAAGATCCAGGCAAAAAGAGACTAAATGAGGTGTTCTTAATTCGTGCTAAGGAATTGATGTTCAGCAGAATTAAGCGGTTAAGAAAGCTGAAGGAAGCGGATTAAGCCTTAAGGAGGCTTAATCCATGCTTGCCGAACAACCCCATTATTGTTACGAATTCTGTCACAACACGTCATGTATAACACTAAGAATTCATATTATCTATAATAAGCTAATTTAATATTGACATGTTTAATACTAAAGATTCATACGATCTATTTTATTCCTTAATTACACATTTATTTTTTAAACTCTAGTGAAATACAACTTTGGACCAAATATTAAAATAAAATTATGCATAATAATCTATTTTACTTTTCCTATTTGCACAAAAAAATCACTGAATTACATAAATTTATAAATTATTTACAAACTGTCTTGATATACTAAATATGTTCTATTTTTTTTGTTGCGTAAAAAATTATAAATCATATCTAATAATTTTATTTCTACTTGAGTTTTTTTATCTCAATTTACTAAATTTTGACAAATAAATGCATACAGACGAAAATGTTTAAACCTGTCACACCCCAAACCAGAATTTCTGGGTTAATGTGTGATCATCCTCGCCTCGTGTTTATTAATCATTAAACACGCAAGGCTGAGAATAAGCATCACTAAACAGCGGAAGCGAAATATAATTATATAAATCAAAAATCAAACATCAGTCACATACCAGTAAATGTACATACATATAATATCACAGTCCGTGTCACATCCAAAACATAATCTAACAAAAATGGCAATACATGATCTATCAATCCCGTATACAAAAGCGACAAATACGAATTTGCAGATCAAATCAGGAATAAACCTAACCGTCAAGCGGAGTGGCCTTCGGGAACAGCTCCTGACAACACCTGCTGCGGGTCGCCAGACTCTGTACCTAAAACCCACGAAACAACTTGTGGGTGAGCGACGAATCACTCAGTATGTGACCCAGAACTATTTCCTCAGGGGTCCTCTACGGTCAAAGCACTTTTATTTATAAATCTAAGTACAATTATGCTTGTAAGTAAATATGCACATGTGTGAACCTATATCAATATCTAATAAAAACGAAAACACTTTTAATCATGATGCGAATATCCTATTATGCCAACATGCAAAAGTTTCCCCAAACAAAAATCCAAGAAGAATATAATATTGATAGTCAAATCGGAAAAATCAGTATCGGAATACTGAGTGTAGAATTTATATAATAATAGTACAAATAATAGTCACCCCGTGCTGTGCTAATCAGATCAAAGATCCTCAAGATATGTCTAAGGACTGCGATCATAGAGTCTAGTGATACACGGTGCCTAGTGACACCGAGCACTACTCACAAGTTAATAACACGCTAGCCGATGAACATATCTTAATTCGGTGTTTGTTCCTTACTCTAAAACGATCCATAACCAAACATATAAAATAGGAGAAATCATACAATGCAAGTCGTAAAAGTTGTCAATCTCATCCCTCATGAGCAGGTGAGAACTCTACCGTCTGGCCAGATCAATAGGATTTGGGGCTCGAGTCCGGCCCCGTGCATATGAGCTCGTGTCCGGCCATATGCACCACACATACAATTCCACAAGGGTGGAATTCCGTTCTAGGCAATGTAGCTCCTAATGTAGGTGGAGATCACTCCAGAATCGTTCGTGCCTCAGGGCTCGAGTCCGGCCCGCACGTAATGGTAAAATGATCGAATGAATACATAATCAAGTTTATACATATAATATAAGTCCTAGAAGACCATCCGGAAAGTCAAGTGACACTCCGGCTCAATGGCTGCGAGGCCGACTCGTGTCCCATTCCACGAGCCGGAGCACAGTCATTCAGTCTCTACTCAGCTCTCACCAATGCATGCGTATAAAAATGCAATAATATATATTGCCTTCTACGAGAAGAAGGCAATCTAATAACCTAATATTCTAATAATAATATATATAATATTATTTATTTACCTTACTCCTAATAAACAGTAAATTATTTATTTATCGGGGTTTATGCAATTTCTACCTACAGTGCAGAAAGAATAAACATGCTCTACAGTTTTAATGCATCTACTTAAAAATAAAGTGCGGATGTCAGGTCAAGTGGAACGACTTGGTAAGAGTACGACCACGAAAGAAAATAATTCAGATATCCCACACCTGTAGGGCTGAAGACGCGGAGGCTAACCCTCGGGAAAGATAGTGGAATCCTCGCAAGCTCCGATCAGCACGTCAGTCGGATTGGACCACAGGTCAGACTCGTACGGAATATGTGGATCTGAAATTACGTAATTTAAACTAAGTAAGAATCTACGTCAGATTATACTAACCCTCGTCCCCAATAAATGTGTTTTTGTTAAATCCTGGATTATTTCAATTTGTAAAAATTTCCGATTCGGTCAGTCGAACACTGATTATTAACTTAATATTTGCTAATGATTTAGTCAGATACTGATCATTCACTTTCATTTAATTTAATCTAAGTTAAGATAAAGACTAACGTTATTTCCAATATTTCAATTTGAAGGTGAGTTGTTAGCAAAAACTCTAGTGTCGAAATATTAGCAAACTAGTTAATCGCAAGTTACGATATTCTACGCGGGGATCTACTTACTTTGATCTATTTTAATCTAACTTGATTTCAAAAATAAATAAATAGTATTTTTAATATTTTAATTTGAAGATAAATTGTTTTACGTAATTTAGTTCATTGAATTATATTCGTAAAATAACCACATCGCTCACTACGGTAATTTAATATGAACTTTTAAGTTACTTCAACTGCTTTAACTATATATTATGTTTAATTAATTAAAATAAGTCATAATAAAAAGATCTGACTGATCTGATTCGAGTCTTGAAATTTATTTCAACAATAATTAAGTCTATTAAGTAATTATTCGATAAAATATGTGTTACTTAATTACCTATCTATA
Source organism: Carex arenaria (assembly GCA_964058825.1). Lineage (NCBI taxonomy): Eukaryota > Viridiplantae > Streptophyta > Magnoliopsida > Poales > Cyperaceae > Carex > Carex arenaria. Next base: position 14,740 of record CAXKVW010001537.1, read on the forward strand.
CTAATACGTATAAGAATCAGAAATATATTTTGTATTAATTACTTGTGCTAATTCATATGACAATTACGTTTACTATATATAAGTTACATGATTAAAACATGTTATTTAATTTATTATCAAATAAGAATATATTTCTAATACGTATAATACCAATGTGCGTTGGTTATCTATGATCTTTATTGGTACGTTAATGAGGCGTATTTCATATGTATAAAATAGAGGAACGATTAGAAATTGTAATTACTTTTATTAAAAATAACTTGAAATTATTCTAACTATGTATATAGACTAAAAAATACGTTGTTAATTAATTATTCTAATTAAATTTACGAGTTGGGTCGATTTACATAATTTATTTCGCCAGAATGTTCGTAAGATAATTAATCGCGAGTTACGATAAACTATTCGTGTTCCACTTAATTTAATCTATTTCGATTACTTGGCTACTTTGGTTTTACTTATTTTGACCATAAGCATTTTAGTCGCTCGAAATTCAATTTTAAAAGTAAATTTATAAATTATAACCCCTAATGCTATTACATTACAAAATGTGTAATTTGTATAAATATGACTAAATGTGTATTTAGTTTTTATTATAGTTTAGTTATTTTATATTTTAGATGCAAAATTTGGTTATCAAATTTTAAAACGAAACCTTTAACTAATTTATGTGTTTTTAATTATTAATAACTAAGTCACGAAATTCGTTATTTTATTGCTATTCTAACTATACCGTTAATTCGTCGTTTCGAATCTATGTATAAAATAATATTTTTCGTTGCTAATTAGTTGTCCTAATTAATTAGCAACCATTTTTGTTTACGTTTCAAAAACGTTTAAAACATTTTAAATTTAAAAGCTCGTTGTTACACATTAAAAAAAATTTAATGCGTTGGGTGTTTTATTTACTATTTGTTTCGGGATCATATAATGTCCAATATCGGGCGAACATATGCTCAATTCATGTTATGAGCTATCTATAGAGGCAACAATGCCCTGGACTTTTCTAATCATTTCCCGAGCTAATTTAGGTTTACGTAAGCATCCGATTCTCATTCGATTCCTTAAAAAACCTAAATTTTAAAAGCCGCGTTTTTATCCGATAATCACGCCTTTTGGAACAATCCAGATACCATAATTTTATCCAATTTTATCCCTTTTAATTTTCACTTCAGCCAAGTACAATCCGAGTCCAAATTTTAAACAAAATCCCAACTTTTGCATTTAGGTTCCAACAATTTATTTTATCAGTCTAAGGTTAAAATTTCACACAAAACCCTTGAATTTAATTTAATTTTATTTACATATAGGTCCCTGTCAAGTCAAAGTCCGGTTAGGATAATCACAGTACAGTACCAACGGTATCACTGGGCCAGTACCACTGGTACTGGCACCGCACACTCACAAGCACATAGCCAAACAGGGGTAAAACGAGCACCAGCAACAACACAAACAAGCACAAAACCACAGCACAGATCGGTATCGAGGTACCACTGGTACCTCTCTAAACCACGTAACAGACCTCACAAAGGCCAGAAACAGAAAGGAACACGGGGTTTGAACCCTTACCCGATAGGAAGAGGGTCCCAAGCGGGATACTCGAAATACGACCAGTTCCAAGCAAGGGCTCGCCACGGCCGTCAAGGAAAACGAAAGTCCGAGCACCCCCAATAAATGGCACCGCCAAGCACCACAAACAGCGCAAGGCAACAAGAGACAGAAATCGCAAAACCAAACAGACTAACCCAAAACCAAAACCCTAGGGTTTTGGGAAATCAGCAAGCACAGAGGAACAAGAGAGAAGAGAGAAAGAGATTTATTTTCTCAGCACATGAGCGAAGGCAAGGGAGAAAACCAGAAAACCAAAACGAGAGAGAGAAGAGAGATTTATAACCGTTCGAAGGCAACGCACACGCAACCGGGCCAAGGCGTCAACGACGCCTGACATCCGTACTGCGAAATTCGTCGCACGCACGAGGGCGATGCGATGGGAGCAGGTAGCACGGCGGGGTTCGTAACCCAAAAGCGAGAGAAAACGCGGGATCCCTCTCCGCTCCCCGTCTCCAGAATAGAGAGAGAAATCGCCCCAGTAGGGCCTGCGCGCAGAGAGGAAAAGAGAGGCAGCGGGGGAGAAAGAAAAAGAGAGAGAGGGGAGGGGTTTATAAAAAGGGGCTGCTTTGAGATTCGTGCAAGATAGAGATGAACGGTTCAGGTTTGTCTCAAAATTAAAAGAGAAAGAGAGTGCGGATCTCAACTCAATTTGGATGGAATTTGGAATTCATTTCCTTCTCCAGGAAGGAAAAAGAGAGAGGAGGGATTTTAATGAGGTGGGGTCCACTAGCAAAAGAAATTTGGAGAAATGAGAGTTTGAGGTGGGATTCGTATGGTCATTCGTGTGTCGAGTCATTTTATTTTCTAAATTATTGTTGTAATTTTCTAATCTAATTTATTTAATTCGAATCAATTTTCTTAAATGAATTTTAGGAATTTAATTGGTTCAGTGAAATCGAAGTTTTATTATGATGCTTTTAATGAGTACTTATTTATAATCTAATTCGTTCGTTAATTAACTAAAAATTTTAATTACTCGTAATTATTAATTGTTAGTGTAATTAATTAACTTAAAATTTACAGAATATAACATTCTCCCCCCCTAATAAAAAGGTTCGTCCCGAACTGATAAGACTACTCTGTTGGTTTATTGATATAATTTATCAATTCGAGAAAATGCAAACTATTGTATTTGTAAGTTGATTTGGAATGTAGATATCAAGTGGAGGTGTCAATTCTAGACCACATATATGCATGGCTAAAAGGTTTTTAAACTAAACATTAGAAGATAGAGCAAATGAGAAATTTTAAACGCGTAATAACAAATAACTATAATGTTACGTAGGATTCATGTCAAAATTTTCAATTAGATGGATAATCAATATAATCAATAATAATACGAGATCCAACACTTTAATGGATAATGAATTTATGATCAGTGTTGTTTATAGAGATACTGTCGAAAAATCAGACAAAAAATTCATATAAATATAGATGCTTATTTTTTTTTTTTTTTTTTTTTTTTGGAAGAATAGATTTGAATCAAAATAGATCACTTGAGCTGAGCTATTCATGCATAACTAACGATAAAATCTATCCAATTCAAATTTGTTAGACAGCTAAGATCAAATTCATAAGGAACACCCTTCCATAAATATAATTGAGTCAAGTGGGTAGAATTGAAACTGATTAAACTTACGCGATTTACTCGAACAATGTGTTTTATTTAGTCGGTAATGAGGAAGGGTCTAAAATAATAGGAATATTATATGTTGAAAATAGATAATCAATTAAAAGCTAAAATATTTAGATGATTTTTTTTTTTTTTGTGCAAAGCATTAATAAATTCTACTTAGATCCTATCTACGGTCTCTTGAGAATTCTGAAAAGATTCAAGGTTGATGGTATAATGATACAAGTGGTTTTGAAAAATTTCTATAACTTAGAAGAGTGATTTGATATTAAGACAGGATTAAAATTCAAGTGAATTTTGGAGTGAGTTATTATATTTGTGCTTAAGGACCGGTTAAGGTATATATAATCAAACTCTTAATATAGGGTAGTTAACTAATTTATATTAATTCAACGTAACTAAACAATCTATGGTAGGAAAGGAAACCTTGATTCTTATTAAGTAACCTTTAATAAACCAATTTAGATATGGTCAGGATAAAATTTATCGGTTATACTATGTCGGGTGGACAACAATCTAATTAGATAGAGGTTAGACGATAGAAAATTTTGTAACATGTATTTGAGAAAGATCTAGGCATGCACATAATTGACGTAGGTTGTAGTTAGTGAAATAGCAATAAGAACAATGGAATGGGACTAATTGAGTGTCAGCTAACAATAATTCGTTTGAGATCCTATTGAAGAAAAGCTCTTGGGAGGATTTAGAGAAAACATTTAAGACTAATCAAGTGGGAATTAACTCAAAACTTATTTAAAGAATCAATAGTTATACAAAAATTCAGGTACGTGACACGAATTTTCAAGTTGGATGTTGGATTATGATTAGGATCGACTTTACGAGAGAGGTGTTGTTAACAATCAGTCAAAAATTCAATTAAAATATAGGAATCCGAACGCTTAGGGAATGATAATGATTCAAGTCAAATTGGATCCATTTATATAATATGACCTAGCGATAACTAAGATATGGTCCTGCTATTTCAAATTACTTTCGATAGACAGACTCAGAATCCGTGAAGAATGCAATTCAATGGACATAATGAGTAAGGTAATCATAACGGAATTAAAGTCAATTGACGAGATGAATGACGAGTTTCACAAAAATTGATAACTACACGGAAGCCACGGTTAGGAAATGAATTTTGAACTAGATGTCAAATTCAGGATTAAGTTCAGAATATGATAACAATTTATCCCTAGTATTAGAAGATAAGTTTCAAATTACTTTAATTTAGACAAATTAAATTAACTTTGGTTAAGATAAATTTGAATGAGGTCAAGCGAACGGTTAAATGAACAGTACATTTTATAGAGTGGATAACGAAGGTAGCATGTAGATGACAAGTCAGAATCGAAAAGAGTTATCTTATTGGTCGTATGGTAGTGACAATAATTTATTTTTGGTATCCAACTAGCTTAGGGTTTATAATATAAATAAGAACTATGTGATTTCATTATTTCCCTTAAGAATATCGGACTTAACACTAATACAAATCATTATAGAGTTGATGTCATTATTTTGACAACACTTGAACGTCACTAACGGTATCTGTCAATGTCGTCTACGATGTTACCGCCATCTTGTTAGCAGCTTCAGTTTGCCTCCCGAATTTTCGAATACATCACGGTTGCCAACTCCAAATCAGGCGCTGGATATATCTTTCATGTGCACATATCTTGTTTTGTGTCGTTGGCTATGACGTGTCTTTCGTTCGTCCACACGTATTTAGCTATTTTCAAAGTATTAGTATTGACTTATACCTAGCTATTGAGAATAACAAACATAAGGTAATAAGATGTCTTTAGAGTGCTTTCAATGTTCTTTTGTCGTGTAGTGATATGTTCAAAATTAAATGGAAGATAAAGATTAAGTGTAACCGCAAACTATTGATGACGTTTTGAAAAGTAAATAGAATCTCGTTTATAGATTAGACTTAATTGCTCCTTGGAGTGAGGCCCCGGCAATTGAGATGCAGCTCTACGTCGCTGGCGCCTATCTTTCATGCGGCTATTGAGGAAAGAAACTCACGAAATGAGTGTAACGCCAAGGATGAGACGTAAGATGCATAAAAGTATTTGGTTATCGATGGCTTCGTGAGAAATTCGTGATTATTTTAGTAAAGTACTTGACTTATATATATATATATATATAAATATTTACTGACGTATGACTACGCTTCCTATTTGTATAAAGGGTGGCGCCCAGTTTACCTCGCTTTAGAATCATGATAAACTTGGCTCTGTGATTCAAGGCGTCGGCCACGATGTGGCCTTCTCCGGATGATACAAGATCTCCAAGTTGTAGTCCTTCATTAGTTCGAGCCATCTACGTTGTCTCAGGTTGAGCTCCTTCTACATGAAGACGTACTTTAAGCTCTTGTGGTCGGTGTAGATGTTGCACTTGTCCCCGTAGAGGTAGTGCTGCCAAATCTTCGATGCGAGGACTACCGCCGCCAACTCTAAATCGTGTATGGGGTAGTTCCACTCGTGGTTACATAATTGTCGCGAACCGTACACGTGAGATGGAAGGCACGACAGGAGAGGCACGTGATTCTAAGTAAGTACATGCGAAATTTTTACTAAGTAATCTATGCCAAGTGCTTTGATCCGTATTTTCGTATATCTATATATATATTAATTTATTGATATGTGACTATGTCTCGTGTGCGTTCCTTTGAGTGAAACCCAGTGACAGCTAGTAATTACTATGTGGAAGTTTGGCTCTGATACCACCCTAAGGATGTCACACCCCAAACCAGAATTTCTGGGTTAATGTGTGATCATCCTCGCCTCGTGTTTATTAATCATTAAACACGCAAGGCTGAGAATAAGCATCACTAAACAGCGGAAGCGAAATATAATTATATAAATCAAAAATCAAACATCAGTCACATACCAGTAAATGTACATACATATAATATCACAGTCCGTGTCACATCCAAAACATAATCTAACAAAAATGGCAATACATGATCTATCAATCCCGTATACAAAAGCGACAAATACGAATTTGCAGATCAAATCAGGAATAAACCTAACCGTCAAGCGGAGTGGCCTTCGGGAACAGCTCCTGACAACACCTGCTGCGGGTCGCCAGACTCTGTACCTAAAACCCACGAAACAACTTGTGGGTGAGCGACGAATCACTCAGTATGTGACCCAGAACTATTTCCTCAGGGGTCCTCTACGGTCAAAGCACTTTTATTTATAAATCTAAGTACAATTATGCTTGTAAGTAAATATGCACATGTGTGAACCTATATCAATATCTAATAAAAACGAAAACACTTTTAATCATGATGCGAATATCCTATTATGCCAACATGCAAAAGTTTCCCCAAACAAAAATCCAAGAAGAATATAATATTGATAGTCAAATCGGAAAAATCAGTATCGGAATACTGAGTGTAGAATTTATATAATAATAGTACAAATAATAGTCACCCCGTGCTGTGCTAATCAGATCAAAGATCCTCAAGATATGTCTAAGGACTGCGATCATAGAGTCTAGTGATACACGGTGCCTAGTGACACCGAGCACTACTCACAAGTTAATAACACGCTAGCCGATGAACATATCTTAATTCGGTGTTTGTTCCTTACTCTAAAACGATCCATAACCAAACATATAAAATAGGAGAAATCATACAATGCAAGTCGTAAAAGTTGTCAATCTCATCCCTCATGAGCAGGTGAGAACTCTACCGTCTGGCCAGATCAATAGGATTTGGGGCTCGAGTCCGGCCCCGTGCATATGAGCTCGTGTCCGGCCATATGCACCACACATACAATTCCACAAGGGTGGAATTCCGTTCTAGGCAATGTAGCTCCTAATGTAGGTGGAGATCACTCCAGAATCGTTCGTGCCTCAGGGCTCGAGTCCGGCCCGCACGTAATGGTAAAATGATCGAATGAATACATAATCAAGTTTATACATATAATATAAGTCCTAGAAGACCATCCGGAAAGTCAAGTGACACTCCGGCTCAATGGCTGCGAGGCCGACTCGTGTCCCATTCCACGAGCCGGAGCACAGTCATTCAGTCTCTACTCAGCTCTCACCAATGCAT
>CAXKVW010001538.1:0-33057 GCA_964058825.1 Carex arenaria
AACACTTTGTACACATTTTGATGTTCTAATTTGTAAATTGGAAGGCACCATGTTTATGAAAAGCACGGAGGTCCAAAATCCATTGAGTTGAAGGAGGTGGGTCCTCGCTTTGAGTTGCAGCTTTTTCAGGTATAAAACTAGATCCATTTTTCTTACACTTGGTTGTAATTATTATACACAGATTATGAATTAACATCACACTGCCAATAATGCCAATTTCAGATAAAGCTCGGGACACTAGATCAGAAAGAAGCACAAAATGAATATGTGATACGGCCTTACATGAACACAGCTAAGAAAAGAAAAGCACTAGGTGATTGAGGGTGGTGGGTGATAATTTTTAAAGATGCGTTCCTTTTTCATATTTAAAATAGGTGTCCCGGTAGAAACTCTTACATCTTTATTCCACCTCTTGATGTGAAATTTTTGGTGGGTGGTATATTTGTGTTCTTTGAATTATGTTTCCTACTTTTAAAAAAATAATTATATTTCCTTCTTACTTGGCCAGAAAACACCATGTATTCTTGTTCAATCGGTGTATATTTTGAGTGAGGTTATGGTAATATGCATATTACGGATTGACCCGTGCTATGGATCTATGTTTATTTTGTAAAATTGAAAGAGTTGGTCCGAACAGTTAAACACAATCTTCATATCAAAATCAAAATGTACTTGGAGACCAAATTTTATATGTTTTAGAATTTTTTTACTATTATTTTAGATAGGCTGAAAATGGAATTTTAAAAACGGAGATATGAATCCATAGTGTGGTCTGATGTGTAATATGTATATTACCATAGCTTCACTATTTTTTTTTATCTTACTCTCACGTTCTAGATCTAGATGATGATCTGAGTCTTTTAATTCAACCAACTATCAAAGTTTACTCGTGAACATGTTTTTAGTAGATTTTGATGTTAAGTAACATAGAAAAGCGCAGAATTAGAAATCAACAATTAGTGTAATGTATACAAGTACAAGAATTTAGCAATTGAGAAATCAACATTTTATATGATATAGAAATATTAGAATTAGAAACCGATAATATTTATAAGTATCTTTTAATTATTTATTTTAGGATTTATTTACAAGATCTAAAAGCTTAAAGGTTAACAATATAAAAATACAAAACTAACTTGGCACCATGTTGAGAAGAAAATTTGTCATGGCGTGACTAATCACGTCACGTTACATGTATCAATTACGTGACGTCACTCGCGTGTCGCATGACGTGATTATTCGTGTGACATGACCGCATTTGAGCGAAAATTACATATTACGTCATGTCACATCACGGTGTGTAACATATAGAGTATCCAACTTTTTTAGTATATATCAGGTTTTTCTTTTAGTATAGGTTCAGTAGTAAAAGTAGTTTTGTAGTACTTATTTTTATTTTATCTAATTTAGTCTAATGAATGTTTGTAATTTGAATTTTTAAAATAATGTCAGATGCCAAACAATTTATTCTAAAAAAAAAAACTTTGAAACATTATTTACTTATTTTAGATTTTTTTCATATATTTTTTATATTTTTTTCTAAATTTTCAACACTTTAAATTAAAATATAAAATAATTGACGTGACTAATTTATGTCATGACGCGTCACATCATGTGTGGTCACGGCGTGACGACATGTGACCTGACTATTTGCGAGACGTGATCGTCCACCATCATTTTGGTCACGTCATGTGAAAAAAAATATTGATTACGTCATGTCACGTAACCAAATCACGACGTGTTTGTCACGTCACCGCGTGTTACGTATTTCCTTCTTTAATTGCAGCCTCATGTATGAAGGTCACCCTGTTTCTCATTTTTAATTTCCAAAATTATATTTTTTTTTTCTCTCTATTATGCACGGTTTGACCTCTTTTCACCCCTTGAATTGGAAACTTCTTTTTTCCTTTTCCACTTTTCTTTTATGTTTATTTGAACTTGAGTTGGCCTTTTTCCATCTCTCCCTGTTGTTTATATACACACGCGTACAAAGAGTTTAATTTACTCTCAGTTCATGAAGGAGCATGACTCCGGTTTGAAACTTTTGAGTTAAGAACACGTATCCTCTGGATTAACTCAAAAGAAATTTTTTTGAGTTAATTCATCTGATTTTAAACGGAACTAATTTGACGGTCGGATTAGGAAAATCAAAGTGCTATATTTAGAAATTTGAAATTTATAATTTAATGACAACAACAATTCGTTATTAATCTATACAAATAATGAAAGTCATAATTTTCAAAACTACATACTAAGTTGTTGAATTGTAGAAGTAATAATTTTATTAGTGAAATATAACATAAATGCAAATATGAAAAAACTTAAAAATTATTATGTCTCAAAGAATTTTTGGGCCTCGAAAAATGTCTTAAAAGTTCTCTAATTTGGAAGACTTACTTTACTGTCCCTTCATTACTTGCAAAGCTCGCATATACTTCTGTTTCTTTATTGGAGCTTAAGGGCATGTTCAGCAAATAGGCATGGGCATGAGAATTGAACTAAAAATTACTGTTCACGTGAGAAAAAAAAATTCAGTTCTGAATTTTTTTTCTTCCCGCGAGAACAGTAGAGCGACCGAACACGGCCTAAATGCTTAATTCCAAACTTGATTATCTTGATTACTTCTAAACGGAGTATCTATGTGAAGCGCAATCTTAGAGATAGAAAATAACTAGTTATTTTCTGCACGAAATTTAACATCAGTGACAGAGTCAAAATATTTTACTAGTGGTGTCAAGAAAACTTTTTATAAACTTTGAGTGATGTTCTCGATTAACTGTTTTTGGTTTGACAAACGAACTTCGAGTTAGAGTAGCCAGTTAGTTCATTATTCCCACAAAAAAATGCCGGTGTCATACGAGTTTTAGTTTTGTTACATATTATAAATTGTTTGTTAAATTCTGACTAACCTCTAGTCACTGGAATTATAATTTGTTTGGGACTTAAAATTAGGTCACACTATATAAAAATTTAATTATATTTTGTTGTTGGAGATAATTTTGTATTTACCCCTTCACAATTTGTGCAGCTTCTTGCTTATTTCTGAAGACTTTAATTTATCTGATTCACCTCTCAACTCTTACAATTCTTTCTTATTTATCCCTCATGTATTAGTCTCATGTTAATTCTAATTTAATTATTAAAAAATCTTAATTTATTTCTGATTAAGAAGAATACAGCTTCTTTAAAAACAAACAGTAAAGATTAATAAATATGTCATGTCATAGAATATATTTAATTTTGGTGTACGTTCGATTTTTCAATCAAGAAAGAACTGATGTCATAAAATTTTCAGTTAAGAATCAAGATTATTTTGACTTTGTAATTCTTAATTACAAGTAAACTATTTTTTTTAATAATTTAACTATAAATTAACATGAAACTAAATACATAATAATTAAATAAGAAATAATTGAAAGAGTTGAGAGGTGAATAAGATAAATAAGAAACTACACAAGTTGTAAAAGATAAAAAGAAATATATTCATTGTTGTTAAGTTTCCATTCTTTACGGAGGAACAACATTTGTTTGCTGAGGTTGACATAATGTTAGTAATATCTAAAATACATTAATTTTAAATGCAAAACTTTTGGGATTAATTTCATTGACATACTTTTGTTGATATGCTAATTTAGACCAAAAAATTTAGATAAATTTAAGAGGAAAAAATGAAATTCGAATAACAATTTATAGGCTAATTTTATTATACTTTAAAGTCTAAAAAAAAGTTTTTCTAAACGTCCAAAGAAAATTTTCCCATTTTCTATACGAATATTACACTCAAAGTGTGAACTTGTATAAATTTTCAACGTTGAAAAATAAATCCAATGTTAGATGGAATAGATGTTAATTTATCGATATTCAATTATTCATGTTTCATCTGTGTCATTAAAATATCCATCTGAAAGTTCGGTGGGTGGATACATTACTGGCAGAGTCTGGTCAAAATTAATGTGGTGTCTACATCTATTTGAAATAGGAGTTCACTTTAAGATTCGTACCAGATTTAAACAGACGATTCAGATCTCACTCCACACGGTCAGCTATTGCCCTGGATCTGAATTCCGTGGGTATATATGCACCCGCAAATTGCTAGATTGTTGTGACTTGTGAGCATAGTAACAAGATTCGTGAATAATTTCTGAATTATTTGTGAATTATTCTGATTTTTGGTGATACTAAATCGAACGTCGAATTATTCGGTTAACCGAACTTTGACCGAATAACTCTCTAATAATTCACGAATTTTACGAATTTTTTCCGAATTTTCCAAATTTTTTCTGAATTATTCCCGAATTTTTCTCAGAATTTTATTTTTTAGTTATTTTTTGTTTTTGCTCCCTTACAAAATTGAGAACTCTAATCCAAATTATACCAAATTATTTCCGAATCACGAATTTTAATCTTGCCGAACCGAACCTGAATAATTGATTCGTCACTATGCTTGTGAGCAATGTGGTGCTATCCGGATCTGGACATGTGAAGTCAGACCGAACGGCCCAGATCTGTGCTTCTGAATTACTGTTTTTAGTTTTGACAACAGAACTGGATAGATCACGTGATGAATACATGATGGATCTATTGTGGTCCAGTTTATATGGTAAATCATGTTTTCCCAGTTTCACTTTCAAGCCTTCAAGACCTCGTCTCTGCCAGCTGACACCGTTGGAGTGACAGCTGTAAAAGCTTCTTCTCAACCATTCTTCCCATTTTACCCTCCATCTTACGCGGCCCCGTTCTATTCAATGGGGGTAATGTTGTCAGATTGCTAACCTTCATCATTGGCAATAACTACCAGACCAACCCTTCTTAATTACTTTCAAGGCCAGATTTGTCCAAGAAGGTTTGAACTTCAAGTAAAAATTTCTCTGTATAATTTTCTCATATAACCTTACAAATTTAGTAAAGCTTAACTAAGTATGTTGACCGTTGACTTCAGTTATAAAAGGAGCATTTTGAAATACTTATTTCTTTGAGTATGTATGCGAGAAATATTAACCGATCTGTTGTTTCTGTTTCTCACCATCTCCTGTATTATACGAAGGGATCCGAGCGAAATTCCAAGCGAAGAGACACGAAAGAAAGCACAATACAGATATAGGAAATATACAATTGCAAACCAACGGCAAGTAAAATATCCCCAAATTCGAACCCCTTCCTCATTCGACATTTCGACCTCTCTTACTAATTTGAACGATCAAGGAGAAAGATTTATTCAGACTTAATTCCATTCGTGCTCTTTTGAGTATAGATCAAAAGACTAAAATGGCTAGCGGTTTGCTTGAGATCCAACCCTCCGAGCTTGCGTTTCCTTGTAAGTCTTAATCTCTGAATTACTTTTCTTCTTTTATTTTCATTTTTCGTTTTTGTTCCTCGTTCATTACGGGAATTACTTTGCTTGGGAAAATGTGGTAATGTATGTAGGGAAATTCTCTCCATTTTGGGTATTTTATGTATAATTTAGTTGGTTTTGCTGATCTACGTTCAATGTAACTCACATTCTGTAGTTCTTTTGGGTTGGATCTAAACATTAAAAAGGAGCAAAGAGGAACTGTTGCCATTTTGCCCCTTTTAGATTTCAACTTGATTTATCTAATTTAACTTAGGAAGTATTGAAATGTATATCAATCAATTAGTGCCTTTATTCAAAACATATTTCTCTTTGAGATGAATCAGTAACTCCTTTGTCCCCCATTTTGAACCAAATATAGATAGGAGATCTGCTGATCAAGATATATGAAAGGAGGGCTGTTTTTTATATCTAGTTGTCATTTGTTTATATATATCTGAATTCTGATTTATGTGCTTTCCTGCTATTGAATGTTACCATTGACATCATCTTAGTTCAAATCTACTCCAATTCAAATTTTTAACTGTACATCTGTATCTTAAATTAAAATGTACCAATTTATGCTTTTCTAATTTGCTTCTGTAGTTGAAGTAAAGAAGCAAAGCACATGTTCTATGCAATTCACCAACAAAAGTGATCAATTTGTGGCCTTTAAGGTTTGTAAGTGTATTTTTTTTTCTTTACTGAATTCCCATTTCAAGAGACTCCTTTAGTTAAAAAAGCAATTTTAATTTTAAATCAATGAACTCCTGTAATTTCTTTTTCATGGACTATTGCTTAGTTATTTGTGTTACTGTTTTAATTGCAGGTTAAAACAACAAATCCCAAGCAATATTGTGTACGGCCAAATATCGGGGTTGTGCAACCCAGATCTACTTGTGATGTAACAGGTATAGCCCTGTAATATATTACCATATGTTTGGAAAATATCCACAAATAAAAACCTTTTTCATATCCTGTGGTCACACTTGGTAATATAGAACCAACACTAAAATGGACAGTTATGATACATCACGGAATGCAACTCTAGACCAACTGCAAAACTTGCAGGGGTAAAGGTGTCATATATCAAGTATAAGTTCACCTTTGTCACTTGTGCAATCTTTGCATAGTGTAGTTGAGATTTGACTTTACCATATAAAGAATGGAAAAGATGGGGAAATTACACTAGTCAATTTTGGCAGTGGAAGAGATTACATGTTGGATAATCCATTTTAACCTTACCCTATCATTCCGATTTACCCTTCTAATCTGTCTTCTGGATATATTACCTTTCAGCACATTGTAGTAGTATCCAGTTTTGCTACAATGGCTAATTTAGACCCTAATTCTATTAAAATAACAGCTTTAAGCTAAATAGTGGCTTACTTTCTTATAATGCATAAAATATCTTGAACAGTTACTATGCAAGCACAAAAAGAGGCTCCACCTGACATGCATTGCAGAGACAAGTTTCTAATACAGACTGTTGTCACAAAGGATGGTTCAACTACCAAGGACGTAACTGCAGAACTGGTACTTAGCTTTTTCAAAACTATGAATTGGCAAAACATTGAACTATGCTCAAAACAAAGGAAATTAGAAAAAAGAGCTGGAAATAATTTCATAATAAACGGCTCTGAATAATTTCCAGCTCTTTTTTCATGCTACAATCTAGTATGTAACACATGCCATGGAACTATTATTATGTACCAGTGTACTTGATGACATGAATTGAACAAGGGCAGTTAATGCTGACTGCAATTAAAACAATTTAATCTAGTATGTAACACATGCCATGGAACTATTATTATGTACCAGTGTACTTGATGACATGAATTGAACAAGGGCAGTTAACGCTGACTGCAACTAAAACAATTTACAGTTTAGCAAAGAACCAGGAAAGGTTATAGAAGAGTGCAAATTGCGAGTTGTGTACATACCTACAAACCACCCATCTCCTGTACCAGAGGAGCCAGAAGAAGGCACATCGCCTCGTTTCTCCAATGTTGAAAATGGGAATCGTAGTTCAGTCATGTTTGATTCTGTAAGTCTGTATTTTCCGATTTTACCCATTCATGGCTGGATACGAACTTGTTTAGTCTTGATTTAATGCAAAGTTATTTCTTTTTATGCAAACGATTACAGGTATCCAAATCATTTGATGAGAGGTCAAAGGTGGAACCCAAGGTATCTTGTTGAGTTTAAACATTGACCATTTAAATTACTGTTTTGTTTTTTCATATATTGAAATGTTATTTATTTGCAATTTCTTTCCAAACAGGTACAAATTGTCAAGCTGACAGAGGAGAGAACTTATGCCCTTCAGCAAAATGAGAAGCTTCGGCAAGAGCTGGTACAAACCATTATAGTGAAATTAACTAGTACTTTAACTTACAGTTAGCTTCTCTGGCAATTAATCATTTCTTGTATAAACAAAAATCAGGCACTTTTGAAAAAAGCAAGAAACAGGAGCAGTGGGTTCTCTCTCAAGTTTCTTCTTATTGTGGGTCTCCTTGGTGCGTTAGTTGGATACATCATGAAGAGAACATAGAAAGAGATCAGGTGGTAACTTCAATTTATCATGTAGTACTTTAATACATTATACAAGTCTTATATTGATAATTTTCTCCTTACAAGGAGTGTTTATTTGTCCCTGATGTGTAATTTTTTTATTGAGATTGATTGTGAGATTTTTTTAGTAACAAGGTTAAGATGGTACTTGTAATATGTTTTAGGTGAATTCTGCTTTCTAAAAATTTGGTTTATTAAGGTACTTCTCTTTTCAATCTCTGCTTTAAATTTGCAACTCCGTTTGAACGTGCGGTAAATAATTATTGATGCCGTACCTTGTAGGATCATTTAATAAACCAAACATAAGAAGTCATTTGAATATTCTACGGTACCAAAACAAAACATCTAAACTACAATTCAACAATCTTACGATTGCACCAAGCCCAGCCCAAAACATTCAACAAAAGGATACCCAAACTAGATATTAAGATTTGCTCACTAAATTCATGCCAATTTTGCAAAAGATGCCTCTGCCTCTACCAATTCCATCTCCACCATGCTTTCATCGTCTGGCGTCCTACTCTCCTTATAAACATACCATCTCGCTGCCACCAGATACAAGAAAAAGTTCACCAGGCACATTGCTGCTAATAACCAATAGAAATTGTACAGTTTACCTTGGTTTAAATTGTCGGCAAGCCAGGCATTATGCCCAGTCTGTCCAGTTATTTTGTGAACGACTGCAACCAGAATTGAGCTGACGAAAAAACCTAAAGAAAGTGTACTGAGAAACAGCCCAGTGCTCATAGTTTTCATGCCCTTGGGACACTCCCTCAGAAAGAAATCAAGCTGGCCTATGTATGTAAACGCTTCACCGGATCCTATAAGGAAGAATTACGGCACCAGCCAAAACACACTTATGGGAACAATCACTCCTTTTTTAAGATAAGCTGGATTTGATCTGGCAACCTTTAGCCTCTTGATCTCAGTCAGAGCAGCTGCAACCACGGCAAGTGTGGACATCACAAGGCCTACCCCGATCCGTTGGAGTGGGGTTAGGCCATGTGGGTTGCCGGTGAAGCGGCAGGATACTGGGACAACAATTCGATCATATATTGGAACAGTAAGGAGAATAGAACTGACAAAAAAGACTGGGATCTTGAAGGAATGGCCGAGGTGGCGGTTCATGGTGATTGCCTGAGCCACTGAGAATGTGGTCATTTGAGCGTAGACGGTCCAGAACATGATAGTTGTTGCCCAAATTGGGATCATTTGGGCCACTATCTTTACCTCTTCAACATCTGTTAAATTAGATAGTTGCCATTTGCTTTGCTTGGTTGTTGATGGATCTTTGTTGATTGCAGCGTGATCTAGGAAACTGGAAAATACAGCAATAAGAAAAGGCAGTGCCAGATGCCAATCTTAGCTCACATCTTTCCATTATAAAAGTATTTAGTAATGTATTTGATTGCAGCATCTACAGTTTTTATTGTTCATTACTTCTATAATTTCTAAGAGGGCTTAAAACTATAGTGTTCCATCAAACAATTAATTTTTTTAATTGTTTAATTTAAATGATTTTTTATGGTTGACCAATCAAATTCAAAGTTGATTATAAGTTTAATACACGCTCTATCTAAATGCTATAATATACACCTATAACTTCGTTTTTTTTTTAATAATATCTTTTAAGATATCAGACGAATGTATCATAAACATTGCATGTATATTTGAATTAATTACCAATTACATTTTTATCATATTCATCTCATTGTAATTGCTAATTTTAAAGGATGCTTTCATATTTTATACTTTGATTGTCAGTGGGCTTGTTGCTTATAGTTGACTGCTGATAACCTATATACCCATTAAAATTGATCTTATCCACTAAGAATTAATTTTACCCTACCCTACCCTTACACATTAATATTATCGGGTAACGAAACAGTAGCGGGTGAATAACGGATAATATTAATATAATAATTAGTTTTATCATATTTTCCAAATAAAAAAAATCAAAACTCATTATGTTTTACAAATATATTTTACTCATTACATAAGATAACCATTTAAATTGTTTTTTCACTCATTATATTTTTTATTGTAAAATTTGAAATTAATTTGAAAATAAAATTGAGTCATAGCCACTGTGAAAATTAAAGTGGAAATGTACAATGTGAGTTAGATTCGTACATAATTGACATTCTATTCTTACAATTGAGTAAAAAACAAGAAAATTAAGAGGGGAGGAAAAATATATCAAAGATACAGACTTGGTGCGCTGTAATAGAAAGATGCAATTTAGGGTACTGATAGGGCCATGTGCCCACGGCCCATATTACAACCAAGCCTCGGACTATGACTAAGCTTGGTCTCGGATCCTGATAGGGCCATGTACCCATGGCCCATATTACAACCAGGCCTCGGACTATGAATAGGCTTGGTCTCGGATCCCTTACACGGTAAAGGTGAAGGTGTCCCATACGGCCATATGAAGGTGACACCTTCACCTTCACCGGGTAAGGTGACACCTTCACCTTCACCTTCACCGGGTAAGGTGACACCATCACCTTCACCTTCACCAGGTAAGGTGACACCTTCACCTTCACCGGGTAAGGTGACACCTTCACCTTCACCGTGTAAGGTGACACCTTCACCCTCACCTTCACCGGGTAAGGTGACACCTTCACCTTCACCTTCACCGGGTAAGGTGACACGTTCACCTTCACCGTGTAAGGTGACACCTTCACCCTCACCTTCACCGGGTAAGGTGACACCTTCACCTTCACCTTCACTGTGCAAGGTGACACCTTCACCTTCACCAGGTAAGGTGACACCATCAACTTCACCTTCACCGGGTAAGGTGACACCTTCACCTTCACCTTCACCGGGCAAGGTGACACCTTCACCTTCACCTTCACCAGGCAAGGTGACACGTTCACCTTCACCTTCACCGTGCGAGGTGACACCTTCACCTTCGCCGTTACCAGGTATTCCACGCTCACCGTAACTGTCTCCGCTGAACAGTAAAGCGGTGTTATTACCGCCCGTACGGACGACCAGGCCTATATAAGGCGCTGAGCTCCATTCATTACAGGTTGGATTTTTGACACACTTACTGAGGTATGATAGGGAAGAGTTAAAGACCTCAGACACACACGTCACGCCCACAGCACGGCACTCCACCCCACACATCTCGGCCTGCAGACCCTACGCAGGTCGAGCCCAGTAAACCGAAAGTCCAGCTATACGGCCCGCCTGCATCCGGGAAGGGGCGTATCAACCACCGTGGGGCCAACGCCTTCGCTAGACAGATAAAGGCACCTTCACCTAAAATGTGCGAAACCGAAACCGAAACCTTCGGCCTTCACCTTCGCCGGGTAAGGTGAAGCCTCCGCGTTCACCTTCGCTGGGTAAGGGGAAGCCTCCGCCTTCACCTTCGCCGGGTTAGGTGACACCTCGGCCTTCACCTTCGCCGGGCTTGGTGACGCCTCCGCCTTCACCTTCGCCGGGTTAGGTGACGCCTCGGCCTTCACCTTCGCCGGGTAAGGTGAAGCCTCCGCGTTCACCTTCGCTGGGTAAGGGGAAGCCTCCGCCTTCACCTTCGCCGAGTAAGGTGAATCCTTCGCCTTCACCTTCGCCGGGGCTTGGTGACGCCTCGGCCTTCACCTTCGCCGGGTAAGGTGACTCTTGCGCCTTCACCTTCGCCGGGTTAGGTGACGCCTCCGCCTTCACCTTCGCCGGGTTAGGTGACGCTTCGGACTTCACCTTCGCCGGGTAAGTTGACGCCTCGGCCTTCACCTTCGCCGGGTTAGGTGACGCCTCGGCCCTCACCTTCGCCGGGTTAGGTGACGCCTCGGCTTTCACCTTCGCCGGGTAAGGTGAAGCCTCGGCCTTCACCTTCGCCGGGAAAGGTGACGCCTCGGCCTTCACCTTCGCCGGGTTTAGTGACGCCTCGGCCTTCACCTTCGCCGGGTTAGGAGACGCCTCGGCCTTCACCTTCGCCGGGCTTGGTGACGCCTCCGCCTTCACCTTCGCCGGGTTAGGTGACGCCTCGTCCTTCACCTTCGCCGGGTAAGGTGAAGCCTCCGCGTTCACCTTCGCTGGGTAAGGGGAAGCCTCCGCCTTCACCTTCGCCGAGTAAGGTGAATCCTTCGCCTTCACCTTCGCCGGGTAAGGTGACTCCTGCGCCTTCACCTTCGCCGGGTTAGGTGACGCCTCCGCCTTCACCTTCGCCGGGTTAGGTGACGCCTCGGACTTCACCTTCGCCGGGTAAGTTGACGCCTCGGCCTTCACCTTCGCCGGGTAAGGCGACGCCTCGGCCTTCACCTTCGCCGGGTTAGGTGACGCCTCGGCCCTCACCTTCGCCGGGTTAGGTGACGCCTCGGCTTTCACCTTCGCCGGGTAAGGTGAAGCCTCCGCCTTCACCTTCGCCGGGTAAGGTGACGCCTCGGCCTTCACCTTCGCCGGGTTAGGAGACGCCTCGGCCTTCACCTTCGCCGGGCTTGGTGACGCCTCGGCCTTCACCTTCGCCGGGTAAGGTGAAGCCTCCGCGTTCACCTTCGCTGGGTAAGGGGAAGCCTCCGCCTTCACCTTCGCCGAGTAAGGTGAATCCTTCGCCTTCACCTTCGCCGGGGCTTGGTGACGCCTCGGCCTTCACCTTCGCCGGGTAAGGTGACTCCTGCGCCTTCACCTTCGCCGGGTTAGGTGACGCCTCCGCCTTCACCTTCGCCGGGTTAGGTGACGCCTCGGACTTCACCTTCGCCGGATAAGGGGACGCCTCGGACTTCACCTTCGCCGGGTAAGTTGACGCCTCGGCCTTCACCTTCGCCGGGTAAGGCGACGCCTCGGCCTTCACCTTCGCCGGGTTAGGTGACGCCTCGGACTTCACCTTCGCCGGATAAGGGGACGCCTCGGACTTCACCTTCGCCGGGTAAGTTGACGCCTCGGCCTTCACCTTCGCCGGGTAAGGCGACGCCTCGGCCTTCACCTTCGCCGGGTTAGGTGACGCCTCGGACTTCACCTTCGCCGGATAAGGGGACGCCTCGGACTTCACCTTCGCCGGGTAAGTTGACGCCTCGGCCTTCACCTTCGCCGGGTAAGGCGACGCCTCGGCCTTCACCTTCGCCGGGTTAGGTGACGCCTCGTCCTTCACCTTCGCCGGGTAAGGTGAAGCCTCCGCGTTCACCTTCGCTGGGTAAGGGGAAGCCTCCGCCTTCACCTTCGCCGAGTAAGGTGAATCCTTCGCCTTCACCTTCGCCGGGGCTTGGTGACGCCTCGGCCTTCACCTTCGCCGGGTAAGGTGACTCCTGCGCCTTCACCTTCGCCGGGTTAGGTGACGCCTCCGCCTTCACCTTCGCCGGGTTAGGTGACGCCTCGGACTTCACCTTCGCCGGGTAAGTTGACGCCTCGGCCTTCACCTTCGCCGGGTAAGGCGACGCCTCGGCCTTCACCTTCGCCGGGTTAGGTGACGCCTCGGCCCTCACCTTCGCCGGGTTAGGTGACGCCTCGGCTTTCACCTTCGCCGGGTAAGGTGAAGCCTCCGCCTTCACCTTCGCCGGGTAAGGTGACGCCTCGGCCTTCACCTTCGCCGGGTTAGGAGACGCCTCGGCCTTCACCTTCGCCGGGCTTGGTGACGCCTCGGCCTTCACCTTCGCCGGGTAAGGTGAAGCCTCCGCGTTCACCTTCGCTGGGTAAGGGGAAGCCTCCGCCTTCACCTTCGCCGAGTAAGGTGAATCCTTCGCCTTCACCTTCGCCGGGGCTTGGTGACGCCTCGGCCTTCACCTTCGCCGGGTAAGGTGACTCCTGCGCCTTCACCTTCGCCGGGTTAGGTGACGCCTCCGCCTTCACCTTCGCCGGGTTAGGTGACGCCTCGGACTTCACCTTCGCCGGATAAGGGGACGCCTCGGACTTCACCTTCGCTGGGTAAGTTGACGCCTCGGCCTTCACCTTCGCCGGGTAAGGCGACGCCTCGGCCTTCACCTTCGACGGGTTAGGTGACGCCTCGGCCCTCACCTTCGCCGGGTTAGGTTACGCATCGGCTTTCACCTTCGCCGGGTAAGGTGAAGCCTCCACCTTCACCTTCGCCGGGTAAGGTGACGCCTCGGCCTTCACCTTCGCCGGGTTTGGTGACGCCTCGGCCTTCACCTTCGCCGGGTTAGGAGACGCCTCGGCCTTCACCTTCGCCGGGCTTGGTGACGCCTCCGCCTTCACCTTCGCCGGGTTAGGTGACGCCTCGGCCTTCACCTTCGCCGGGTTAGGTGACGCCTCGGCCTTCACCTTCGCCGGGTAAGGTGAAGCCTCCGCGTTCACCTTCGCTGGGTAAGGTGAAGCCTCCGCCTTTACCTTCGCCGGGTAAGGCGACGCCTCGGCCTTCACCTTCGCCGGGTTAGGTGACGCCTCGGCCCTCACCTTCGCCGGGTTAGGTGACGCCTCGGCTTTCACCTTCGCCGGGTAAGGTGAAGCCTCCGCCTTCACCTTCGCCGGGTAAGGTGACGCCTCGGCCTTCACCTTCGCCGGGTTTGGTGACGCCTCGGCCTTCACCTTCGCCGGGTTAGGAGACGCCTCGGCCTTCACCTTCGCCGGGCTTGGTGACGCCTCCGCCTTCACCTTCGCCGGGTTAGGTGACGCCTCGGCCTTCACCTTCGCCGGGTAAGGTGAAGCCTCCGCGTTCACCTTCGCTGGGTAAGGTGAAGCCTCCGCCTTTACCTTCGGCGAGTAAGGTGAATCCTTCGCCTTCACCTTCGCCGGTGCTTGGTGACGCCTCGGCCTTCACCTTCGCCGGGTAAGGTGACTCCTGCGCCTTCACCTTCGCCGGGTTAGGGGACGCCTCCGCCTTCACCTTCGCCGGGTTAGGTGACGCCTCGGACTTCACCTTCGCCGGGTAAGTTGACGCCTCGGCCTTCACCTTCGCCGGGTAAGGCGACGCCTCGGCCTTCACCTTCGCCGGGTTAGGTGACGCCTCGGCTTTCACCTTCGCCGGGTAAGGTGAAGCCTCCGCCTTCACCTTCGCCGGGTAAGGTGACGCCTCGGCCTTCACCTTCGCCGGGTTTGGTGACGCCTCGGCCTTCACCTTCGCCGGGTTAGGAGACGCCTCGGCCTTCACCTTCGCCGGGCTTGGTGACGCCTCCGCCTTCACCTTCGCCGGGTTAGGTGACGCCTCGTCCTTCACCTTCGCCGGGTAAGGTGAAGCCTCCGCGTTCACCTTCGCTGGGTAAGGGGAAGCCTCCGCCTTCACCTTCGCCGAGTAAGGTGAATCCTTCGCCTTCACCTTCGCCGGGGCTTGGTGACGCCTCGGCCTTCACCTTCGCCGGGTAAGGTGACTCCTGCGCCTTCACCTTCGCCGGGTTAGGTGACGCCTCGGACTTCACCTTCGCCGGGTAAGTTGACGCCTCGGCCTTCACCTTCGCCGGGTAAGGCGACGCCTCGGCCTTCACCTTCGCCGGGTTAGGTGACGCCTCGGCCCTCACCTTCGCCGGGTTAGGTGACGCCTCGGCTTTCACCTTCGCCGGGTAAGGGGAAGCCTCCGCCTTCACCTTCGCCGAGTAAGGTGAATCCTTCGCCTTCACCTTCGCCGGGGCTTGGTGACGCCTCGTCCTTCACCTTCGCCGGGTAAAGTGACTCCTGCGCCTTCACCTTCGCCGGGTTAGGTGAGGCCTCCGCCTTCACCTTCGCCGGGTAAGGTGACGCCTCGGACTTCACCTTCGCCGGGTAAGTTGACGCCTCGGCCTTCACCTTCGCCGGGTAAGGCGACGCCTCGGCCTTCACCTTCGCCGGGTTAGGTGACGCCTCGGCTTTCACCTTCGTCGGGTAAGGTGAAGCCTCCGCCTTCACCTTCGCCGGGTAAGGTGACGCCTCGGCCTTCACCTTCACCGGGTTTGGTGACGCCTCGGCCTTCACCTTCGCCGGGTTAGGAGACGCCTCGGCCTTCACCTTCGCCGGGCTTGGTGACGCCTCGGCCTTCACCTTCGCCGGGTAAGGTGAAGCCTCCGCGTTCACCTTCGCTGGGTAAGGGGAAGCCTCCGCCTTCACCTTCGCCGAG
This sequence comes from Carex arenaria, assembly GCA_964058825.1. Lineage (NCBI taxonomy): Eukaryota > Viridiplantae > Streptophyta > Magnoliopsida > Poales > Cyperaceae > Carex > Carex arenaria. Next base: position 15,885 of record CAXKVW010001538.1, read on the forward strand.
TAAGGTGACGCCTCGGCCTTCACCTTCGCCGGGTAAGGTGAAGCCTCCGCGTTCACCTTCGCTGGGTAAGGGGAAGCCTCCGCCTTCACCTTCGCCGAGTAAGGTGAATCCTTCGCCTTCACCTTCGCCGGGGCTTGGTGACGCCTCGGCCTTCACCTTCGCCGGGTAAGGTGACTCCTGCGCCTTCACCTTCGCCGGGTTAGGTGACGCCTCCGCCTTCACCTTCGCCGGGTTAGGTGACGCCTCGGACTTCACCTTCGCCGGATAAGGGGACGCCTCGGACTTCACCTTCGCCGGGTAAGTTGACGCCTCGGCTTTCACCTTCGCCGGGTAAGGCGACGCCTCGGCCTTCACCTTCGCCGGGTTAGGTGACGCCTCGGCCCTCACCTTCGCCGGGTTAGGTGACGCATCGGCTTTCACCTTCGCCGGGTAAGGTGAAGCCTCCACCTTCACCTTCGCCGGGTAAGGTGACGCCTCGGCCTTCACCTTCGCCGGGTTTGGTGACGCCTCGGCCTTCACCTTCGCCGGGTTAGGAGACGCCTCGGCCTTCACCTTCGCCGGGCTTGGTGACGCCTCCGCCTTCACCTTCGCCGGGTTAGGTGACGCCTCGGCCTTCACCTTCGCCGGGTTAGGTGACGCCTCGGCCTTCACCTTCGCCGGGTAAGGTGAAGCCTCCGCGTTCACCTTCGCTGGGTAAGGTGAAGCCTCCGCCTTGACCTTCGCCGGGTAAGGCGACGCCTCGGCCTTCACCTTCGCCGGGTTAGGTGACGCCTCGGCCCTCACCTTCGCCGGGTTAGGTGACGCCTCGGCTTTCACCTTCGCCGGGTAAGGTGAAGCCTCCGCCTTCACCTTCGCCGGGTAAGGTGACGCCTCGGCCTTCACCTTCGCCGGGTTTGGTGACGCCTCGGCCTTCACCTTCGCCGGGTTAGGAGACGCCTCGGCTTTCACCTTCGCCGGGCTTGGTGACGCCTCCGCCTTCACCTTCGCCGGGTTAGGTGACGCCTCGGCCTTCACCTTCGCCGGGTAAGGTGAAGCCTCCGCGTTCACCTTCGCTGGGTAAGGTGAAGCCTCCGCCTTTACCTTCGGCGAGTAAGGTGAATCCTTCGCCTTCACCTTCGCCGGTGCTTGGTGACGCCTCGGCCTTCACCTTCGCCGGGTAAGGTGACTCCTGCGCCTTCACCTTCGCCGGGTTAGGGGACGCCTCCGCCTTCACCTTCGCCGGGTTAGGTGACGCCTCGGACTTCACCTTCGCCGGGTATGGGGAAGCCTCCGCCTTCACCTTCGCCGGGTAAGGTGACGCCTCGGCCTTCACCTTCGCCGGGTTAGGTGACGCTTTCGCCTTCACCTTTGCCGGGTAAGGTGATGCCTTTCGCATTCACCTTCGCTGGGCTAGGTGACGCCTTCGCCTTTACTTTCACCGTATGAAGGTGAAGGGGTCTGGCCTTGAGCTTACGGCCAATGAAGACCGCTTCGCCAGGTTACGAGAAAGCCGACCCCCCGGGGCGGTGTAAGAATGAAACTTGGCAAGTAGCAGATGGTGAGGGAAGACTGCGTCGCCTTTGCTTTATTATTGCTGCACTAACTTTATTATTGCTGCAGATGGTGAGTGAAGACTGCTTCGCCTGTGCTCTATTATTGCTGCACTAACTTTATTATTGCAGCAGACGGCCAGTGAAGACTGCTTCACCAGGTTACGTGAAAGCCGACCCTTTGGGGCGGTGTAAGAATGAAACCTGGCAAGCAGCAGATCTCGAGTGAAGGCCGCTTCGCCAGGTTACGAGAAAGCCGACCCCCCGGGGCGGTGTAAGAATGAAACCTGGCAAGCGTCGGATCTCGAGTGAAGACTGCTTCGCCAGGTTACGAGGAAGCCGACCCCTCGGGACGGTGAAAGAATGAAACCTGGTAAGCAGCAGAAGGCGAGTGAAGATTGCTACGCCAGGTACGATTAAGGTGCTTTATTATTGCTGCACTAACTTTATTATTGCAGCAGATGGACAGTGAAGACTGCTTCGCCAGGTTACGAGAAAGCCGACCCCCCGGGGCGGTGTAAGAATGAAACCTGGCAAGCAGCAGATGGCGAGTAAAGACTGCTTCACCTGTGCTTTATTATTGCTGCACTAACTTTATTATTGCAGCAGACGGCCAGTGAAGACTGCTTCACCAAGTTACATGAAAGCCGACCCTTTGGGGCGGTGTAAGAATGAAACCTGGTAAGCAGCAGATCTCGAGTGAAGACTGCTTCGCCAGGTTACGAGAAAGCCGACCCCCCGGGGTGGTGTAAGAATGAAACCTGACAAGCAGCAGATGGCGAGTGAAGATTGCCTTGCCAGGTACGATTAAGGTGCTTTATTATTGCTGCACTAACTTTATTATTCCAGCAGACGGACAGTGAAGACTGCTTTGCCAAGTTACGAGAAAGCCAACCCCACGGGACAGTGTAAGAATGAAACCTGGCAAGCAGCAGATGGCCAGTGAAGACTTCTTCGGCCAAACAGCGGCAATAAGCCTTGCACCAACACAAACTGTATACCCAACTTATGGTTATAAAAAAAATAATAATAAAATAAAAAAAATTCAACGCCCCGAGGTACCCATGAGCTTGAAAAGCAAGGTGGTCACAGTGTCACCTCAAACCGAATCTCGATGCAAAAGAAATTACGACGTCTCGGTCTAAGGCCCGAAAAACACGGCCTAAAACAACGAAACAGATATGCATGCAAAATTTTTGTCAAAAGCACATTGTCGATCAATACGGCAAACTAACAGACCGCACAACTTGAAAACACAAACAATCATAGGCCGACAGGCTAACTTCGGGACGACGTGAGCAAGTAATAAAGTTTACTCTCAAAAGCCTTCAAGCCGAAACGCATTTTACTTCATGCATTCCGGCTTCGGGGGCAAATGATAGGGCCATGTGCCCACGGCCCATATTACAACCAAGCCTCGGACTATGACTAAGCTTGGTCTCGGATCCTGATAGGGCCATGTACCCATGGCCCATATTACAACCAGGCCTCGGACTATGAATAGGCTTGGTCTCGGATCCCTTACACGGTAAAGGTGAAGGTGTCCCATACGGCCATATGAAGGTGACACCTTCACCTTCACCGGGTAAGGTGACACCTTCACCTTCACCGGGTAAGGTGACACCTTCACCTTCACCTTCACCGGGTAAGGTGACACCATCACCTTCACCTTCACCGGGTAAGGTGACACCTTCACCTTCACCGGGTAAGGTGACACCTTCACCTTCACCGGGTAAGGTGACACCTTCACCTTCACCGGGTAAGGTGACACCTTCACCTTCACCTTCACCGGGTAAGGTGACACGTTCACCTTCACCGTGTAAGGTGACACCTTCACCCTCACCTTCACCGGGTAAGGTGACACCTTCACCTTCACCTTCACCGGGTAAGGTGACACGTTCACCTTCACCGTGTAAGGTGACACCTTCACCCTCACCTTCACCGGGTAAGGTGACACCTTCACTTTCACCTTCACTGTGCAAGGTGACACCTTCACCTTCACCAGGTAAGGTGACACCATCAACTTCACCTTCACCGGGTAAGGTGACACTTTCACCTTCACCTTCACCGGGCAAGGTGACACCTTCACCTTCACCTTCACCAGGCAAGGTGACACGTTCACCTTCACCTTCACCGTGCGAGGTGACACCTTCACCTTCGCCGTTACCAGGTATTCCACGCTCACCGTAACTGTCTCCGCTGAACAGTAAAGCGGTGTTATTACCGCCCGTACGGACGACCAGGCCTATATAAGGCGCTGAGCTCCATTCATTACAGGTTGGATTTTTGACACACTTACTGAGGTATTATAGGGAAGAGTTAAAGACCTCAGACACACACGTCACGCCCACAGCACGGCACTCCACCCCACACATCTCGGCCTGCAGACCCTACGCAGGTCGAGCCCAGTAAACCGAAAGTCCAGCTATACGGCCCGCCTGCATCCGGGAAGGGGCGTATCAGGTACTAAAATGGAGAGTAAATCTAAATGAATTGGAAATTGAATAGTAAATAATTTTATATTTTATACGTACCCTACAGGGTAGCGGGTATGAAATAGTCATTACCCATACCCTTACCCATTGAATTAACGAAAAAAATTCTTACCCATACCCATACCCATACCCAATAAGCTAAAATCTTGTTTGGATGGAGAGTAGAAGAAGGAAGGGGAGGTGAACAATAGAAGGGAATGAAATGGAATAGCAATGAAGATTAACATAATTAACTTTTTCGTGTTTGGATGATTAAAGAGTGAAAATAAATTTAACTTTCCATTTTGTCTTATTTCTTGTTTGATTGATTTAAATTTAGAAGGTTAATGAGAAATTCGGTGGCTGTTGTAGGTTTGTAACAAAAAAAATGTATGCGAATTATATAGGTAAAATATAGAGTTGGATATTTGAGTTTTTTTTGTTCTAAAAATATTTACAACAAAATTTATTTCCATCTGTTAAATCTCAAATCGGAAGGAAAACCGATTCTATTGATTATAACGATACAAGATTAAATCTTTTACCTCCGATATAATTTTGTCAACTAAACACAATTCGATGAAAATTTTTCTTTCTTTCTATTCCCTCCCTTTCTCTACTCTTCATTCAAATAAGATGTAACCGGAAAAAAAATTACCCGTACCTACCTTATTGAATAGAATAGAAAAAGGATAAAGGACTAAAAGGGTATCATTGACATCCATAGGGAGATGGTTTTGTAATATGCATATCACTCTCACTCAAACAAACTTCGTGGAAGCAACAAATTACAATTTTAGGTCTTTTTTTTCTTTCCATTTTCTCTTTGGACGCAATATAAATTATATACAGTAAACAACAAAAAGAGCCTATAGCGACCATAGTTTTTTTTTTAGTAAAGGTTGGAGGTCAAGCCACACAACTATTTAATACCTTTGTTATTATAACAAATGATTTCTCCTATCTGAATTTCGAACTCATGACCTCTAGTATAAAGACCATGTGCCTTAGCCACTAGACCAAAGGCTAGTTCTCTATAGCGACCATAGTTATGACCCAAATTGTCTACTCCTCATGTTGAAGCAGTGAAGTAATAACTCTCAAAAGTCACAGGAGGAATAATTCAAAGTATTAGGTTGCAAGGAATTAGCATGAGTCTTTGTTTAGCCTTAATTACTCCTTAACCTCCATTAATTAATTCATGGGTATGTGGGCCCTGGTTATCTTGTCGTTTCTAAGTTAATGCACTTGGGTTGCCTATGGTCCCATCTCCCCCTAAAATGGTCCAGTATGGATTCATTCCATCAGACAGAAAAGATTTCATTACATCGGCGCAATACATGGTCAAACTAATTTTGGGCCCAGAATAAATCAAACCCAAAACCATGGTACAACCTCGGAAATATAAAGCGATATGGAGCCCAGATTAAAGGCTCAAGACCTTTGTAGTTTTCAGACCAAGCATAGATTTAAATAATGCACACAACTTGTTCGACGAAAAGCCAAGGAAAGCAATTCCAATTCCAAGTTGCGGTTCACAGTTTCTTCTGGTACAAATCCACATCCTTAGATTTATAACACTTATTATTTATTGTTAGATCATATCACATAGTTCAACAACTTGGAATCCATCAAAAGTTAATTCGTTTGCTTCAATAGAATAACCTGTACGTATAGAGAATTTTAAGATGCAATTGGATAAATGAAACAAAGAAAAATTATCTTAGACTATAATATATTATGGAAGGAAACTTTCCGGTGTACCCATCTAAATTTCTAAAATAGCCAATATCCCCATAAAAACATCATAATATCCTATATCCTATATCCCATAAAAATTTCAAAAAAATTCTTCCATTTCTTTTTATTCCTTTAACCTTATATTTAGTTATTTTAAAAATTGAATACCCTCATCTCTCCCAAATGACTTGTTCTATATTAATAATCTCAAAGTTTCGATTTTACTGAAGAATTTTTATAACATTGGCTTGCAGGTTCAAAGACATTCTTTGCATTCTAAATAAAACCATAATAATTTTCAAATAAGACAGAGGGGAGGAAAATAATATCTATTTTTTTTATGAAAATCAGAAAACATGGGTATGGTGTTGATTTGATATAACGGTTACCAAAATATCATGAGCAGATCTCCAATTCGACACCTAAGTCAAATTCAAATATCCAAAGTGATGTGCTCCACAAAGTAGGTTGATTCAATTCAACAAAATACCTGCTCAAATCAAGAGAAACTTGTATTACCCGGTCCTAACTGGCGAAACTTGTCCTGCTGGAGCGGTCCCAGAAAGAAAAACAGAAAGTACATATAAATTGTCTGCTATAGACAATCTATACCACTAGATAATAAAACATAGAACAATAAAAAAACGACTCAACAATCACAACTTAGTCTAGAATATCCTAAAATTGTTTTACCCCTTTCATCTTCTTTGCAAAAAATTAAATGTTACAATTCACTTAGGGTACGTTTGGATGAACTCTATAATAGTTAGAATAACTACTGTTTAAGAACAGTGCTATTCAGAACAGTGAAAAAGTTGTTTGGATTGCATATTTAGAATAGAGTTTGGAGGAAATAGCTACTGTTTAATAATATATGTGTAAGATTAAATATAATACAATATAATATTAATTCAAATATTAAATGTAATATAATATTATTTTAAATATTAGATTAGTATTAAATAAAATATTTTATTAAATATAATATAATATTAGTTTAAATATTAAATGTAATATAATATTATTTTAAAAATTAGATTTGTATTAAATAAAATATTAGATTAAATGTAATATACTATCATTTTAAATATTAGATTAGTATTAACTATAATATTATGTTAAATATAATATAATATTAGTTAAAATATTAAATGTAATATAATATTAGTTTAAATATTAAATGTAATATAATAGTATTTTAAAAATTAGATTAGTATTAAATAAAATATTAGAATTAAATGTAATATAATATTATTTTAAATATAATATTAATTTAATTATTAAATGTAATATAATATTATTTTAAATATTAGATTAGTATTGAATAAATGATTAGATTAAATATAATATAATATAGGGGCAATTTCATGTATACCCCTCAAAAACTTCAAAATTACATATTTCCCCCTCTAAATTTTAAAATTACATATTTCTCCCTCTAAACTTCAAAAACTCACATATTTACCCATTTTATTATATTTTATATTAAAACACATTCTAAATTCATAAAATACCCATTTTACCCTTTATTAAAAATATAAAACACCCTATCGAACTCAAATTTGAATCTGAAGGGTTTCTCCACCGTCCGATCCATCCGCATCGCAATAAGATATGTGTGTGTTCGCTTCAAGATTCTTGTTGATATAGTGCACACAGATCTTAAAGAGATTTTAATATGAATGTATCGCATCAATATCTGTGCACGTTGCTGCAATATTCGTGCATGTTCGCTTCAAGATTCATGCTAACATAGCACACAGATCTTAAAGCAATTCGGATGTTAGAGGAACTTTAATATTCAAATTGTAGTCAGATGGATGTTTTATAATTTTTAATAAAGGGTAAAATGGGTATTTTATGAATTTAGAATGTGTTTTTATATAAAATATAATAAAATGGTTAAATATGTGAGTTTTTGAAGTTTGGAGGAGGAAATATGTAATTTTAAATTTTAGAAGGGGAAATATGTAATTTTGAAGTTTTTGAGGGGTATACGTGAAATCCCCCCTATAATATAATATTAATTTAAATATTAAATATAATATAATATTATTTTAAATATTAGATTAGTATTAAAAAAATATTAGATTAAATATAATACAATATAATATTAATTTAAATATTAAATATAATATAATATTAGTTTAAATATTAGATTAGTATTAATATTAACCAACAAATGCTATTCTATATTTTTGTAGGAATAGAGAATAACTGTTATTCTTGCTATTCTGAATAGCAAAAATATCGTTTTGATGCACTTTGCTATTCCGAATAGCAGTTATTCTTGAATAGCTTGCTATTCTAGCTATTCTTATATCATCCAAACATACCCTTAGGACTCCCGGTCATCTTCAGTTTTAAAACTTTGAACTTCGAGGTTATTAAAATGGTACATGCATTTGGGAGAGACAAGGGTATTTTTGTCCATTTAAGTTTTAAAAAAGCTGGCAAATGGTAAACCGATGCATACTGTGTAAAATGAATGCGGAATCAGTATTCCACATTTTCTGTCAGTGCCCTTTCTCACAAGTACTATATGCAACAGTGGTACCGGACTGGTACACTGTGCAGGGCACAACTCCTCTTCAACTAATTCTTCAGGAAAGGGTAAAACAGGAAATAAGATCGACACTTCTCATTACACAGTTCATTATATGGCGAGAACGATGCTCCCGGACATTCAGAGATGACTACAAGCTAATGGATCAATTAATTGGAGAAGTTCACCAACAGAAGCAATACATGGCTGGAAAATAGCGGACATGAGGCATCCCAGTACTACTTGCTTTATTTCTTTTTCCTGACTTTCAGGCCTTTTTCATTTTTTCTAGATTTTCTTCTTGTTTATTATCTTTTTTCTTCTTTGCTTAGCTCAACTGTTTTGAGCGCATTAAATTTGACTTTCAGAGTTACAAACCCTTTTGTAACAGACACTATCTATCAAATATGGGCTCTGACCCTTATTTTTCCTCAAAAAAGTTTTAAAAAAGCAAAATAAAAGGTTAAATGACTAAAAGGAGATGGGAGAATTTTTTGAAGTTTTTGTGGAGAAATAGGATATTATGATGTTTTAATGGAGATATTGGCTATTTTAGAAGTTTAGATGGGTACAGTACAAATTTTCCCATTATAGGACACTCGGACAGGCATATGTTAATATCATAGGTGGTACCGGAACGAAAAAGGAGAAACAAAATTATACTATTCGAGTGCTGAAAACAGAGGAAACAGAGTAGATCATATATGTTTTGATTAAACTTGTAGCAGACTTTGTATAATGTTAATCATCCGATTTCATTTCATTTCCAACTTCAAAGAATTAATGGATATGCAGAAAAGTCAAGTGTTGAACATATACTACCAAAAACCACATATATAAACATCAACCCCTTCATTTAAATTCCATTACATAGAATATACATCACAATGGTCTGAACTTCATAGAAGTTACTTTATTAAATCAACATAGTATATATCATAAAAGGTCCTAAATAGTTGTAGTGTTTTACGTACTCTCCTTCAAGTTTGGGTTCTTCGCCTTTCTTCCTCAGCTTGCACGGTGTGCACGTGATGTCCAGTTGTTGCCACCTCCGCATCTGAGCTAGCCAGCTTCCGGCAACGGTGGCGGTGGCGGTGGCGGTTGTGTGCAATGGCTGAACCGAACCCTGCTCCAATAAGGAAAGTTAAACCATACTTGAAGAAGTCCATTAATTGCTAAGTTGTTCCGTTGATTTGGGTTTTGAATGGCTTTGAATTTTGATGGGAACTCGCAGAGGATTGTAAGCTTTATATATAAGAAAAGGAATAACAGAGGTTGAATAATACATTTTCCATCTAAGTTCCTTCTTGGCCCCTTATCCAAGTTCCTGACTTCCTGTACGTATAATAATACATTTTCCATCTAATAGATTAATAAAAATCTAGATTCTCTCATCTTTTTCGATATTTTTTATTTAATTTCGATTAATAAAAATTTCGGGTAGTTTAGTGCCATAATCGATTTTTTTATGTGTTTTGTACGTTTGTAAGTTTGGAGTTGGACAAGTTTTTTTTAATGAAACAGGCAACAGTTTTTTTTCCGGGATTTTTAATAATCGAAATTAAATAAAATAAATATCTAAATAGAGGATAGAATCTGGCTTATTTCGAAAAATAATAAGGCCGGGACAAATTATCCCGTCCCTACGAACGGGACAAACTACCACGTCCCTACTAATGATAATCCCGCACCAATCTAACCACTAACTAACCCAAAATCCGGAAAAAAAAATTCTCAGGAACGGGATGGATGATCCCGTTCGTGACCAAACCCAAAAAAAAAACAGAAAACTTAGATTTTTCTAAAAAAACATAATTTAGTCATTTGATGTAATGGAGTTCTCAATAAATTAAATTAAAAAAATATGTCTATGTTATTAGACACATAGATAGTCTACCAATTAAATTCAAATTTAATGCAATTAACTATTAATTAATAATGTATCAATATCAGCGATATAGAATTTCAAATCATTTGATGTAGCTAAAACATAAATCAAATCTCATAGTATTTATAGACATAATATTTAAAATATTAATTGTGTCTATAATGTTAAATTTTAAATATAAATTTTATTTTTAAAAATATTAAAAATTACTAAAATAAATAATTGTTTTTTAGTTGAAAAATAAATTATTGTTTTTGTAGTTGAAACATAATTTTTCTAAGTCTTTTTTTTATTTTGAATATTTTTTTTGGTCATGGATTCGTCCCTGAGAATTTTTTTTTCCGGATTTTGAATTAGTTAGTGGTTAGATTGGTACGGAATTATCATTAGCAGAGATGTTAGGAACGTGATAATTTGTCCCATCCATAGGGACGGGATAATTTGTCCCGGCCTTATTATTTTTCGAAATAACCCAGATTCTATCCTCTATTTCGATATTTATTTTATTTTATTTCGATCATTAAAAATCCCGGGTTTTTTTTATCAAAATAAAAATAAAAATCGCAAGAAATGATTACGACGCACGGATGGTTCAAGTTATTAACATGCTAGTTATGTTAATTGTTCTGATTGATCACATGGAGTCATATTTGTTCTGATTAACAATTTTCTGTTTTTACAAATTTTAAGTCTATTTAAGGATAAAAAAATTACAAAAAAATGTCAAACATAAGAGAAAATTGTAAAATAAATAAAAAATGTGTAAAACATGATTTATTGTTTGAAATTTGAATTAATGTAAATACATAAATTTTGTGTTGTTTTGATTAAGTGTAGTGATGTATGGTCACATGTCGACATGCATGTCGAAAGATAATCCCAGTACATAACCGATATGTACGCTGTACCGTGCTGTGAAAAACGGCATCATACTATATCATACTGTAACATGTGGAGCCATTCGGCAACAAGAGATTTAGAGTAAAGAATTAAGAGCTTAAGGAGTGCTAAGTAATTAATGTTCGGTTGTCTTAATCCAATGTTTGATTGTATAATCATAACATGACTTTTCTACATCCTAAATATAACTTCTTTTCTCCTTATTTGTTATGACATTCTAAATATAACTTCTTTTCGGCATTATTATCGAAAGATAATCCTAGTACATAACAGACATATATGTTGTACCATGCTGTGAAAAACAGTAATCATACTGTAACATGTATGATCATAACCTGACTTTCTAAATATAACTTGTTTTCTCCTTATTTGTTATATATATGTTTAAACTGTCGAAATAACCAATGGCCCATCAAAACATCAACAAAATTAATATCCTCATCAACATCAATACAAGACACTTTATTTTATTTCCTTTCTAACTTTATCTGTTAGGAGCTTTTATCGAAAATAAAATTGAGCGATTTACTCTTTAATTATCTCCATATTTGCACCACCTAACTTTTGTTCTTGTTGATTAACAAATTATATATATAAATTAGAGTGAGCCTATGGTACTATGCATAGCATGGATGGGTCCGTGCTACGGTTTAATATTTTCGTTTTCAAAGTTCTAACGGTTGATCCGAACCGTTCAACATGTTTTCCATATGAATATGTACTTGCTGACCAAATTTTATATTTTTTAGAATTTTTTTACTATTTTTTTAGATAGGTATAAAATTGCTTGATCTGAAAATTCTTGACCATCCAAAAACAGTGATTTTCTGCCTACCTAAAAAAATAGTAAAAAAATTCTAAAAAATGTAAAATTTGGTCAGCAAGTACATATTCATATGGAAAACATGTTGAACGGTTCCGATCGACCGTTAGAACTTTGAAAACAAAGATATTGAACCGTAGCACGGACCCATCCGTGCTATGCATAGTACCATAGGCTCTCTCTATAAATTAATTGCATTTAGTTGCTCAAGTTAATTGAGTTGTGTATCTCTGTTTCTTTGGCATATTCAAATACTGGAAATGAGGTGATACTTAGTTGGTCGTTTTATTTAAATTTTTTGTGTTATTATTCCATTTTAAATGATGTATATATTACAATTAGCAACAAAAATAAAATAAAATAATATTACAAGGATGTTGTAGTTTAGAGTATTTTTTTTTTAATTCCATACATTTCCAATTAGAAAAACAAGAAGAGGAATATTAGTAGTTTAGTACGCTAATATGCTATATGTCGCATAAGTAATATATATTTTTTTGAGGGAGAAATGTGAAGGTCTAGCCTTCAGATTCCATTAAACGGACACAAGTTGTGTCGGGGTTTTACATAAGTTCGGAAAAAATAAAAAGTAATATATTAAAACAGAATACAAAAAAAATAACAAAAAGAAAGACCCGAAGTCAATATATCGATCGATCAGTTAATTATACATAAAGTAGCAAATATTAACAATCTCTCTTCCACTTCATTCCTCTTCCTCTACCTCAATCTTTTTCTTGGTAGGGGCAGGTTTGCGATATGTCTCTTCATATTTCTTAGCCATGGCGATGCCTGAGTCTGTGACATTTCTAACATTGGGCACCTTGTAATTCTGTGCTACATATATGCCAAAAGCCGTACCAACAAAGAAAGGGAAGAACCTTCGAATTAAACAAATCATTTTGTCAATTAAATTCTTTTTTTTTTTTTCTCTTCTCACTCTCAGGGGCAGCCTACTGTCAGACTGCTTGTATTTGGGTTGAAATTCTAGTGGAGAAGACGCGAGATAAATAGTATAGTATGATGCAAACACAGAGGAGTGTGTCAAAATACATCTCCATTTATAAAATCACTGGAGGTGGCCGGTTATTCATCGTTTGTTGTTATATGCTTGTATGCTGTTCAAGGAAAAGCTGGACTGGAGAGATCTTTGTTGGTCAACGCTTCTGCCTTGACCCCTGGTCCAAGAAATACAACCACTTGATACCGAAGTTCTTTTTTTCGAAGATCGTTAAACAAAAAAAAGTTAATTTTTCTACCATTGTACCGGACGGCAAAATATGCTAATATGACATTTGTTAATTTCATACAAGTCATAACTCATAAACAACCAAGAGTATATTGTCGTACAAAAAAATAGTTCGTCTGACATTTCGGAGAAATACATGTATATTTTTTGGTAAAAATTAAATAAATGGCTATAAAATAAACTTCTGTTCAAAATATTTGTCCAGCCAAATTTTTGTCACACCGCCCGGTCATGGGACCGATTTTTTTTATAAACCAAAAATAGAAATAAAATTAACAAACTAACTTGATTATTTTAATTTTTACAAAAAACATAAGTATCGAGTTCTCGGCACTGACTATTTTTTTTACTTGCCGAAGTAACATCTCGGCCTCCAATAATGTTATCGACCAAACAATATGGCTGCCTATGTAACCACTTTTTTTCATTGTGCCGAGATGGCAACTCGGCTCACTTTTTTTTTTTAGAATTTACCTCTGTGCCGAGCTAGTAACTCGGCACAAAAGTTTCTTAATCTTCGAAATGGTTGAGCGAAATTACCGAAATTTGCTTTATGTTTTCATTGTGCCGGATTGAGAACCCGGACCAAGCCAAAATAATTACTTTTCACCTATGTGCCGAATTGAGAAATCGGCACATAAGTTTTTTTTTTGAGTTAAAAGTAATTTTCTGATCGGTTATTTTTTAATTAAATTTTTAATTGGTTAGAGTTTGATTATAAAATATGCAAAATGGATGTGCGAAACATAATGACATGGAAAAAAATAGAGAGGGCTGACTGGTCATCTCGGCACAAGAAAAAAAAATAGAGGACTGACTTGCCATCTCGGCACAAAGAAAAAATTTGATTTTCTGTGGCATTTATCTCTAACAGCCTGTAAAATTCATAGGGCCGAGATGCTAATTCGGCACACACAAAAAAAATGGTCCGTGCTGAGATGGGAACTCGGTACTTATAGTTTTTGTAAAAATTAAAACCAAGTGAGTTTGTTAATTTTATTTTTTCTATTTATGATTTATAAAAAAATCCTCGTAGGACCGTGTGCGTGGCGACATCATAATATGAGTAAGGCTAGAGTGTGACGTGCTTATAGGATCTCTTCAGTGAGCAGACTTCTTCTGCCGTCGGATTCTTTCAAAATTCGTGCTATTACAGATTCGCTGATCGCTGAGAAACAAGACAGGACGGAAATTTTAATTTCTTTCTCCATCAGTCTCCGTTCTCTCCGTTTACAACTCTTGGCTTACCTTCTTTCTCCATCCCCCGCATCTTCGCCTTTCTGCCTCTCGACGCTCGCTCGTCTCACCCTTCCCGAAGTTCGTCCCACGAATCCAAAAGTTCTAATTTGCTAGATTTACTCACCAGGTTGGGTTGAAGCTCGCAAACCCTAAGTCAACTCATTGACCTCCTCACAAGGCCAGATATCCTCTCTCGTGACCTCCATCTCAACAGAAAAGACTCTGAACAGAGAGTTTGGTTTTAGTTAGTTCTATTAATCTGTTTAATTTTTAATCACATGTTGCTTACATGCAAAAGAATGGTAATTCAATTATTTTACAAAGTTAGAGTACCTCAAATAGCCTTCTTCTTGATAAATTGTGATTTGTGAGAAAAGTAACTAAAATAATTTTTCTGTTAAAGATTCACTGGTTTGAGCACATTACTTAACTATTTTTGTTTGACAATTTGGATAATTTATGTAACAGTCTCTCAAAAAAGACCAAAAGGATAAAGGTGATGTATTTGTGAATAAAGATGGGGACCATGAGAAGGATCAAGAGATTTTAAGATGCAATTGGATAAATGAAACAAAGAAAAATTATTTTAAGACTATAATATATTCTAGAACACTCGGACAGGCATATGTCATAGGTGGTACCGGGACGAAAAAGGACAAACAAAATTATACTATTCGAGTGCTGAAAACAGAGTAGATCATATATGTTTTGATTAAACTTGTAGCAGACTTTGTATAATGTTAATCATCCGATTTCATTTCATTTCCAACTTCAAAGAATTAATGGATATGCAGAAAAGTCAAGTGTTGAACATATAATATACAAAGAATGATCGATCCCTTCCATTACATAGAATATACATCACAATGGAAAACACACAATGGTCTGAACTTCATAGAAGTTACTTTATTAAATCAACATAGTATATATCATAAAAGGTTCTAAATAGTTGTAGTGTTTTGCTCTCCTTCAAGTTTGGGTTCTTTGCCTTTCTTCCTCAGCTTGCACGGTGTGCGCACGTGATGTCCAGTTGTTGACACCTCAGCATCTGAGCTAGCCAGCTTCCAGCGGCGGTGGTAATGGTGGCGGTTGTGTGCAATGGCTGAACCAAACCCTGCTCCTATAAGGAAAGCTAAACCATACTTGAAGAAGGCCATTAATTGCTAAGTTGTTCCGTTGATTTGGGTTTTGAATGGCTTTGAATTTTGATGGGAACTCGCAGAAGATTGTAAGCTTTATATATATCAAAAGGAATAACAGAGGTTGAAAAGTATGTGTCGGTCTTTCTTTCTTGGCCCCTTGTCCAAGTTCCTATACGTATAATAATACATTTTCCATCTAATAAAATATTTTTTCTTGCTTTTTGATATTGAAAAGTCAGCACTCGTGCTGCGGTACATACATTGTAGAAAACCTGATCCTGATTCTTGATCAAATATATAATTTGTCTGCTCTAGTTGTCAAACACCTAATTTATTGATTTGTTTTTAAACTGCAGGACCGGATATAACGAGGAATGTAAATTCATGTTATGTGGTGTAGTTTCGTGCCATAATCGATTTTTTTTTATGTGTTTTGTACGTTTGTAAGTTTGGACAAGTGTTTTTTTTTATGAAACAGGCAATAGTTTTTTTTTTATCAAAATAAAAATAAAAAATGACAAGAAATGATTACGACGCAAGAATGGTTCTAGTTATTAACATGCTAGTTATGTTAATTGTTCTGATTGATCACATGGAGTCATATTTGTTCTAATTAACAATTTTCTTTTTTTACAAATTTTAAGTCTATTTAAGGATAAAAAAATTACAAAAAAATGTCAAACATAAGAGAAAATTGTAAAATAAATAAAAATTTGTAAAATATGATTTATTGTTTGAAATTTGAATTAATGTAAATACATAAATTTTATGTTGTTTTGATTAAGTGTAGTGATGTTTGGTCACATGTCGACATGCATGTCGAAAGATAATCCCTGTACATTACCGATATGTATGCTGTACCGTGCTGTGAAAAACAACATCATAATGTAACATGTGAGCCTGTTCGGCAACAAGAGATTTAAAGTGGAGGATTAAGAACTGAAGGAGCGCTAAGAAACCGATGTTCGGTTGTCTTAATCCGATGTTCGGTTGTATAATCATAACATGACTTTTCTACATCCTAAATATAACTTCTTTTCTCCTTATTTGTTATTACATCCTAAATATAACTTCTTTTCAGCATTATTATCGAAAGTTAATCTCGGTACATAACCGACATGTATGTTGTACCGTGTTGTGAAAAACGGCAATCATACTGTAACATGTATGATCATAACATGACTTTCTAAATATAACTTGTTTTCTCCTTATTTGTTATTATATATGTTTAAACTGTCGAAATAACCAATGGCCCATGAAAACATCAAAAAAATTAATATCCTCATCAATATCAATACAAGACACTTTATTTTATCTCTTTTCTAACTTTATCTGTTAGGAGCTATAAAGCTTTAAGCTTGTAAGAAGAGAATCAAGAAATCATTCTTTATTTATGAATTGGTGAGTTACATGTTTACATCTGTTGCTCTTATATAGACTTTGATAGTCTCTGAGCTAACTGCCTATATCTCTCTAACTAATCTCAACAGCTTTAACTAACATAATAGAATATTATCTAACTGCCTAACTGCTTTGACTTCCTAACTGCTTTGACTTCTATCTTTAGCTGTTATCCTATGATCCCCCCCCTCAAGCTGATGGTGCTGCAAGAACAGTCAGCTTGGATTTGAGGTGTAGAAACCG
>CAXKVW010001539.1:0-39891 GCA_964058825.1 Carex arenaria
AAAAACCTGAAGTTTTATTATAATTTTTCATATAAGATTAATATAATTACCAGAAGTTATTATAGGTAACTGGATCAAAATATAACCAGAAGTTATATCAAACTAAATTTTATAATTGCGCAGTCAAGCAATTTAATAACCAGAAGTTATTAAATAAGTATTTTATTATAACCTGAAGTTATATAAAAATTAATCCGAAATTATTGATACATTTAAATTTATTTATTTAATTTATATATTCTTTTATTTATATTTATGTCTCTTTTTATTTATAATAATATGAAGTTATGGCATTAATATAAACTGAAGTTATGGCATTTATAACCCGAAGTTATGGCATTTATAACCTGAAGTTATGACTTTAATAACCTGAAGTTATGGTATTAATAATCTGAAATTATTAATACGTATATATTTTGTAATATACATGACAAATCCCACAAAGTTTGGATTTATCTTCCTTCTCATTTATCATAACTCGAAGTTATGGCATTAATAACCTGAAGTTGTATTATGTTATAAATGTGTATTAATAGAAATAAGAAGGAAATCATTCCAAAGATATTTGTTACACATGTGGGATGATAAATTATTATTCGTGTACCTGTCGTACGCCATTAAAGAAAAAAAGGAAAAGTATAGAAATGAACTTTACTGAAAATGATCCCAAAATGAATGCCATATGGATACACCTCTTGATGTATATGTTTTTTTTTTTTTCCATAATGTGGATGAAGAAATAGACATTTTACCTTCTTTTTACTAAGAGAAAAAATAAAATGTAGAAGTTTATGTTTAATAAAAGTTTAATTTACATTTCAATTTTTATATTGTATGCAAATAAAATTAATGAATAAAGATATTTTATTTTATTCTTGATTTTTTTTATGTTAAAGGAAAATGACTGATGCAGTAGTAAGTAAAGAAGATCCATGTCTAGTAGACAGCGGGACCACAAATACCATATTGAAAAGTAAGAAATATTTTTCACAATTGCATCTTGGTGAGATTAATATTCACACTATATCTGGCGCAAGTAATTTAATTGAAGGCTCCGGAAGAGCTTGTATTTTTGTTACCTAAAGGAACAAAATTAATAATAAATGATGCATTATATTCGAGTAGATCCAGAAGAAATCTACTAAGTTTTAAAGACATTCGAAAGAATGGTTATCACATTGAAACTATGAATGAGAGAAATTGTGAATATCTTCATATCACATCTATTAAAAATGACCAGAAAATTATAATGGAAAAGATGCAAGGATTGTCTTCTGGATTATATGGTACTTATATAAGTACAATAGAATCGAATATGGTAACTAACCAGAAGTTAGTTGATCCAAAATTATTTACATTGTGGCATGAAAGATTGGGTCATCCAGGAAGTATAATGATGAGGAGAATAATTGAAAGTGCAAATGGGCATCCCCTAAAGGACCTGAAGATCCTATTATCAAAAGAATTGACATGCGAAGCATGCTCTCTTGGAAAACTAATTACTAGGCCATCTCCAAATAAAGTTGGACCTGAAGCTCCTTCATTTTTAGAAAGAATTCAGGGAGATATATGCGGGCCTATTACACCATCATGTGGACCATTTAGATATTTTATGGTATTAATTGATGCATCAACACGTTGGTCACATGTGTGTTTGTTAGCAACAAGAAATGTTGCATTTGCTAGACTATTAGCACAAATTATCCAATTAAGAGCTAATTTTCCGGATTATCAAATTAAAAGAATCCGACTCGATAATGCAGGTGAGTTTACTTCTCAAACTTTTAATGATTATTGCATGTCTATTGGAATTACGGTAGAACATCCAGTGGCCCATGTTCATACACAAAACGGTCTAGCAGAATCGTTAATTAAAATGTTACAATTAATTGCTAGACCTTTACTTATGAAATCTAATTTACCGTCTTCTGCATGGGGACATGCCATATTACATGCTGCTGCACTAATTAGATTAAGACCAACTGTAGATCATAAGTATTCTCCATTACAATTGGTCTCCGGAAGAGAACCAAATTTGTCCCATCTAAAGATATTTGGTTGTGCAGTATATGTTCCAATTTCTCCTCCGCAACGCACAAAAATGGGACCACAAAGAAAGTTGGGAATTTATATTGGTTTTAACTCTCCTTCTATTATTAAATATTTAGAACCATTAACAGGAGATGTTTTTACAGCAAGATTTGCTGATTGTCATTTTAATGAATCAATATTCCCAAACTTAGGAGAAGAAAAACATAAGCTGGATAAACAAGTAACTTGGAATTCATCATTTTCTTATCTTGACCCCCGAAGTGGTCAATGTGAACTTGAAGTTCAAAAGATTATAAATTTACAAAGAATTGCAAATGAATTACCTGATGCATTTACAGATACAAATAGAGTTACTAAATCACATATTCCAGCTATAAACGCACCTGCTCGAATTGACATTACAAAAATATCTAATGAATCTAATGTGCGTAGAAAACGTGGAAGACCATTCGGTTCCAAAGATGTAAATCCACGTAAAAGAAAAGAGCAGAATAAAGCAGTTGGTGTAACTCTAGAAGATGTTACCGATAAAATCCTAGAAGAGATTGATAAAATCCCAGAAGAGATTAATAAAATCCCAGAAGAGATTGATAAAACTCCAGAAGAGGTTGATGAAGTTCCAGAAGAAACTCAGGTACCTAGTGATTACGAGATCTCAATAAACTATGTATAAAATGGTACAATATGGAACCGAAATGAAACATGTGTTGATGATATTTTTGCATATGCTATAGCAATTGATGTGCTAAATGAGGAAGATTATGTGCCAAAAACTCCTGAAGAGTGTATGCACAGAAATGATTGGCCAAAATAGAAAGATGCCGTGAAGGCTGAATTAGATTCGCTTAAAAAACGCAATGTTTTTGGACCTGTAGTCTTAACCCCCAAAGATGTTAACCCTGTAGGTTACAAGTGGGTATTTGCAATAAAAAGGAATGAGAAAAATGAAATTGTGAGATATAAAGCAAGACTTGTGGCTCAAGGTTTTACACAAATACCAGGAGTTGATTATGAAGAAACATATTCACCTGTAGTGGATGCAAGAACTCTTAGATTTTTAATCAGTCTCACAATCACTGAAAACCTTCAAATGCGCCTCATGGATGTAGTCACAGCTTATTTGTATGGATCACTTGATAATGATATCTATATGAAAGTCCCTGAAGGATTAAAAATGCCTGAAGCATTGAAATCAAAACCTCGAGAAATGTATTCTATAAAGTTAAAAAGATCTTTATATGGACTAAAACAGTCGAGTCGAATGTGGTATAATCGACTCAGTGAATATCTTGTAAAAGAAGGATACAAATCTGATGTAATTAGTCAATGTGTTTTTATTAAAAGATCAATTTCAGATTTTACAATTATTGCAGTATATGTTGATGATTTAAATATTATTGGGTCTCCTGAAGAGATCGAAAAGGCTGCAAAATTATTAAAGAAAGAATTTGAAATGAAAGATCTTGGTGTAACGAAATTATGTCTCGGCCTGCAGATCGAGCATTTGTGTAATGGTATTTTTGTCCATCAATCAAACTATATCCAGAAGATGTTAAAACGTTTTAATATGGACAAAGCTCATCCTCTAAGTACACCAATGGTTGTCCGATCACTTAATATAAAAAATGATCCTTATCGTCCCCGAGAAAAGAATGAAAAAGTTCCTGGTCCAGAAGTATCATACTTAAGTGCAATTGGGGCTTTGATGTATCTTGCTAATAATACGAGACCTGATATTGCTTTTTCTATAAACCTACTAGCAAGATATAGTTATGATCCAACACGCCGACATTGGAACGGAATTAAACATGTATTTCGTTACCTTTGCGGGACACGTGATATGGGACTATTTTATCAAAAATATACAAAGTCCAAATTAGTTGGGTATGCAGATGCAGGCTATTTATCAGATCCGCATAAAGCTCAATCACAATCCGGGTATGTGTTTACATATGGCGGTACTGCAATTTCATGGCGATCGACAAAACAGACACTGGCGGCAACATCATCAAATCATGCCGAATTAATAGCTCTATACGATGCTGGTCGAGAATGTGTCTGGTTAAGATCAATGATCCAACACATCCAGGAGGAATGCGGGCTTGAGTCAATCAAAGGGAGCCCGACAGTACTATATGAAGATAATGCAGCTTGCATTGCTCAGATCAAAGAAGGATATATTAAAGGTGACAGAACCAAGCACATCTCGCCAAAATTCTTCTCAACTCATGATCTACAAAAGGATGGCCTGATAGATGTTTGTCAAATCAGATCAAGCGACAATTTGGCAGACCTATTTACAAAGTCATTGCCAAGAAATTTTTTTGAGCAACTTTCACAAAAGATCGGCATCTGTCGCTTAAAAGATGTACATTAAAATGAGGGGGAGTATTATACACGCTGCACTCTTTTTTCCTTCACTAAGTTTTGTCCCACTGGGTTTTTTTAGTAAGGTTTTTAATGAGGCAGCATAACTGATCCAGAAGTATCAGTTAATTCAAATTAGTCCTGAAGTACCAAATTAATATTTGTCCTGCAGTACAATATTAATAGTGTATAATATAAGGTAAAATGTCTAAGGGGGAGTGTTATGAAATAATAAATATAGACATTTCACCTTCTCCACCTCATCCACTTTCTATTATATTTAATTATGTATTAACTCTCTTGTAATTGTATGGCTTTTTATTTTCTTTCTTTAGCCTATAAATAGAGGTTTGTAAGAGATTGAGGATGACACTAAGATGGTAATATAATAAAGAAATAAGATTTAGCATCTCCCAAATTTTGTTTTTGTCTTGTTTTATAACATAACTTTATATATATGACTTATTCTTCGAACGGTTGTCAGAAAAGAAGTATATAAATGTTATTTCTGAAAATTAATATTAACGGATAAAAATAAAATGTTCTTTCCTCAAACTATAATAAAATTAAATAAATAATTAATCAAACAATAATTTAAGTAGTTAAATAAATTTTTAAACAAAATAATCAGATAGGTCAAATGAAATTATATATTCAAATTTAAAGTTTTATTTACACCATAGAATCTTTATTATATAAAAAAAAAGTCTTCTTAGCAATAATAATAATAACTTAAATTTTCGGGATGTTACATATCCACACATTTAACGTATCAGATTAGTTTGTACGAAATATTTAAAATTATCGATGCATCTTCACTGCTAATTCAATTATGTTTAGTTAGTTTTATCTGTATTTCTAGTATGATATTTAACTTTTTAATTTCTCATAAATTTGATTTTTTTTATTATTATTTCATAATCACTCGTTTTTTTAATTGGCGATTCTATTTAATATAAATTAAAATATTTTACTTTATTTAAATTATGAAAAAAAAAATCTGGTGTTATTCCAAAGAAATAATTATAGGGTATGTTTGGATGGTGTAAGAATAGCTAGAATAGCAAGTTATTCAAGAATAGTTCCTATTCGGAATAGCAATTTGCATCCAAACGATATTTTTGCTATTCGAAATAGCGAGAATAACTACTATTCGCTATTCTTATAAAAACATGGAATAACATTTGTTGCTTTCAATATTAATACTAATCTAATATTTAAACTAATATTATATTACATTTAATATTTAAATTAATATTATATTGTATTATATTTATTATAATATTATATTATATTTAATCTAATATTTTATTTAATACTAATCTAATATTTAAAATAATATTATATTACATTTAAGAATTAAATTTATATTATATTGTATTGTATTTAAAATAATATTATATTACATTTAATAATTAAATTAATATTATATTGTATTATATTTAAAATAATATTATATTACATTTAATAATTAAAATAATATTATATTGTATGATATTTAAACTAATATTATATTATATTTAATATAATATTTTATTTAATACTAATTTAATATTTAAAATAATATTATATTACATTTAATATTTAAACTAATATTATATTACATTTAACCTAATATTTTATTTGACACTAATTTAATATTTAAAATAATATTATATTACATTTAATATTTAAACTAATATTATATTACATTTAATCTAATATTTTATTTAACACTAATTTAATATTTAAAATAATAATATATTACATTTAATATTTAAATTAATATTATATTATATTATATTATATTTAATCTAATATTATATTATATTTAAAACTAATATAATATTTAAAATAATATTATATTACATTTAATCTAATATTTTATTTAATACTAATCTAATATTTAAAATAATATTATATTACATTTAATATTTAAACTAATATTATATTACATTTAATCTAATATTTTATTTAATACTTATCTAATATTTAAAATAATATTATATTACATTTAATATTTAAACTAATATTATATTACATTTAATCTTATATTTTATTTAATACTAATCTAATTTTTAAAATAATATTATATTACATTTAATATTTAAACTAATATTATATTACATTTAATCTAATATTTTATTTAATACTAATTTAATTTTTAAAATAATATTATATTACATTTAATATTTAAGCTAATATTATATTACATTTAATCTAATATTTTATTTAATACTTATTTAATATTTAAATTAATATTATATTACACTAAACATTTAACCTAATATTATATTATATTTAATATTTAAATTAATATTATATTATATTAATATAATATTTTATTTAATACTAATTTAGTATTTAAAATAATATTATATTACATTTAATATTTAAATTAATATTATATTGTATTATATTTAATCTAACACATAAATTATTATTTTATTCATTTTCTCTTAACTCTATTCCAAATATGCAATCCAAACAACTTTTTAACTATTCCGAATAGCATTGTTCTTAAACAGTAGCTATTCTTATTTACTATTCTAAACAGTAGCTATTCTAGCTATTCTAAAGTTCATCCAAACGTACCCATAATATCTACGATTGCCTTAATACTTAATGATTTTAATATTTATAAGATATTCTTTAATTTTGTTTAGATTATATAAGGCACTGTATAATTTTTAAAATCATCGGAGTTTATTTATGCATTGTGTTTCATTATTGCTAACTTTTATTTGTTTAGTATATGTTTTTAATTTATTTTTAGTTAAAATTCACAAGAGTAGAATAATGACAAATTCATGGGAGTTAGAAATTAGGATAATATGTATTTATCATTTTATTATTTTATTTTTTTTTCCCACACAACACAGCTCTCTTTTTTTCCTTTTTGCGTTACTTTTTGGAAAACCTCAATTGTTCAAATACGTTCTGCATGAATCAAAGTTCTTTGCTATGAGAAAATAATCAATGAGGCGATTGTCATTGTCACTAAAAAAATAGCTCAATTAGGAATATTTTCCGATATTATATCGTACAACATCCTCGCTTAATGATGTTTTTAAGTAAGGTAAAATTAGTAAGGCAAATGATATGGTGACATCATTGATTTCTTAGGAGCTATAATCTAATATGGTGATTTATTGCATGATAATACGTGGATTGTACAATTATGGTTAAACAAAGAAGGAAGAGGAGTTTTTTACACCATATTTTCAAAGGGACTCGTACCTAATACTGTGACTTACAACACCTTTATAAAGGGGCTATGCAAGAATGGTGAAGTGGAGAAGACAAATGAGGTATTTTGTAGTAAGAAATGGGTTAAGTCTAACATCATAATATACAACCAATGTAATAAAATGCGGTCTATGCGGCCACATATGCATATTCAGTTGCAATCTGCATAGATATTTGTATGTGATTAATATATGTGGTTCTGCATATGCGACTGCATATTCGACCGCATATTACAACCGCATATTCGGCCGCACATTTTTTACTGCATATTAGGCCGCATATTATTTGTATGATACCGAATATTACCGCATATAACACACTTGTTTATATATATATATATATATATATATATATATATATGAATTATTATATTAAAATCCGCATATATAAGTCCGCATAAAAATCTGCATATGCGGCCGCATACACTATATGCAGTGTGCGGTATCATAGAAACCATATTTAATAACATTACGTACAACACACTTTTACATGGACAACACCACATCTCTATATATATTATATAACACTCTCTTTCTCTTTTCTAGTCTTCTCTCTTCGTCTCTCATTTCTCTCTTCTGTCTTTTAACAATTTACCCTTTTTCTGAAAATGTTCAAACTATCCTTAATGTTTGGTTTTCTCGGCCAGCATATCAAACAATACTGAACTGAGCCTTAAATATTCATGAGATAATCGAAGGTCTTTGTTATGAGAAAATTGATGAGTTGGTTTTCATTGTCACCGAAAAATGGCCCAACTAGAAATATTTTTCGATATGATATCGTACAACATCCTCATCAAGGGATGTTTTAAGCAAGGTAAAATTGGTAAGGCAAATGAGATGGTGACATCATTGGCTTCTAAAAGATTAATACCTAGTATGGTGACTTATAGCACAAAACACATGAGTTGTGCAATTATGGTGAAACAAATATGGCAGAAGAGGGTTTTTTACAGTATATTTTCGAAAGGGTTCGTGCCTACTACCGTGACTCACAACACCCTTATAAAGGGGTTGTGCAACAATGGTGAAGTGGAGAAGGTTGATGAGGCAAATAGGTTGATCCTGATATCATAACGTACAACACATTTGTAAAATCTAGTATGGTGACTTATTGCACGATATTACGTGGGTTGTGCAATTATGGTGAAACAAAGAAGGCAGAGGGTGTTTTTTACATTGAGATTTCAAAGAGGCTCATGCCTAATAGCATGACTTACAACACCCTTATAAAGGGGCTATGGAACAATGGTGAAGTGGAGAAGACAAAGGTGGTATTTCGTAATATGAAATGGGTTGAGCCTGACATCGAACGTATAACACACTTGTACATGGACTATGCAAGTAATGTGAATTTATTAACATCTAGAAGGTTCTATAAAACATGGCTACCAAAGGGCTTGTCCCAGATGTGGTAACATATATCACTCTTATGAAGGAGCTATACAAAAAATGTGAAGATAAGAAGACAGAGGAGGTTTTGTATGAAATGATTTCGAAAAGGATCCAGCCTACTAAAATTACTTATTCAACTCTGATGAAAAATCTGTACAAAAATAGTGGGACTGAGAAGGCAGAGGACGCAATTGATAGCATGATTTCTAAAGGGGTCAAGCCTAATGGAATAATTTACAACCATCTTATAAATGAACTATGTAACATGAACGAAATTCGGAAGGCTGATAGCATGTTTCATAGCATGCTTACCAAAGGTGCCAAGCCTGATGTCACTAATTATTCCACTCTTATAAATGTATTTTGTAATATTGGTGAAATTGAGAAGGCAGGGGAAATGCTGCAGACAATGATTTTGAAAGGGCTCAAGCCTAATGTTGTTTCTTACAACATGAATATAAAATATCTGTGCAACAGAGGTTTTATTGAGAAGGCTAAGGAGATGATTAAATCCTTGATTTCCAAAGGACTCGAGCCTTATAAAGTAACTTACAATACTCTAATAAAGGGGTTCAATATCAATGGTCAAATTGACAAAGCAGATGAGTACCAAGAGTTGTTGATACAGGTTAATTTTTTCTTTTCTCTTTTTTCACTTTCCTTTTTTGCAAACTTTCACGCCCATTTTGTCATCTAAATTAAATTTAATATTGTCGATTACATATTCAACAATCAACTAATGTCTACTATTCTAACGGGCCTTGGAAAGAAAAGTTGGAATGAGGTATAGTCAACGTAATTCACGAAAAGATAACCTAGTGTGCTATAAGTCGGCTAAAGTTGTGGCGAGTAGTCCCTTACATGTCGAGTGCTTGACTCTAAAAGAAGGAATCGACCATGCTATACATATCGCTTTAATTTCTTGCACTTTCTACACCGATAGTAAGTTCGTAGTGGAAGCATACACAACATTTTTAACATCAAAGGTTCTGATGTATATGAAAATCAATGATGAGGTTTCTTACATCAAGAAGAGGCTCGAATAAAATATAAATTATAAAGTAAATTTGTAAGTTGATGGATTGACAAAGTGGAGAATAAAGAGTTGGACTTAAATTGGATATATATATCAAATATTAGGTAATTGAAGTTTGATATTAGTGGCACTGTAGTACATGTTTTAGAATTTCTGTAATCGCATATAGACTTGCTAAGAAAAGTGAATTTGTAGATGCGATATACGGTGACCTTCTGCGGACCTCATGAAAACCGCATTTAATAACATTACGTACAACGCTCTTGTACATGGACAACACCACACCTCTGTATATATTTTATAACACTATCTTTCTCTTCTCTTGTCTTCTTTCTTTGTCTGTCATTTATCTCTTTTGTCTTTAATTTAACGTACATATGTATTTTTTATGAGAAAAAGTGTTTCTTATAATGTTTAGTTGAATCTAAGGATTTTTGATTTTTGGAAGATGATTTATACTATATTGGTGATTAAAACCTATTATGGTGACTTATTGCACAATATTTTACATGGGTGAAGTATTTATGGTGAAACAAAGAAGGCAGAGAAGATGCAGCAAACAATAATTTTGAAAGAGCTCAAGCCTAATGTCGTTTGTTTCAACACGTATATAAAAAGCATGTGCAACAAAAGTTTTATTGAAGTAACTTACAATACTCAAGCTTGATGAAGTAACTTACAATACTCTAATAAAGGGGGTTGAATATCAATGGTTAAATTAACAAAGCAGGGGAGTACCAAGAGTTGTTGATACATGTTTTCTTTCTCTTTTTTTCTTTTTTGAAAACTGTCGCGTCCGTTTATCAATGGTTAAATTTAATATTGTCGATTACATGTTCAACAATCTACTAATGTCTACTATTTTGATGGGACTTGGAATGAGAAGTTGGAAGGAGGTATAGTCAACGTAATTTATGAAATTGTAACCTAGTGTGCTATAAGTCGGCTAAAGTTGTGGCGAGTAGTCCATTGTATGCCAAGTTCTTGGCTTTGAAAGAAGTAATCGACCATGCTAAAAATATCGCTTTAACTTCTTGCATTTTCTACACCGATAGTAAGTTTCTAGTGGAAGCATACACAATATTTTTAACATGAAAAGCTCCGATAGATATGAAAATCAATGGTGTGGTTTCTTACATCAAAAAGAGACTCGGATAAAATATAAATTACAAATGTAAATTTGTAAGTAGATGGCAAAATCAAGTTGCGGATGGATTTGCAAAGTGGTGAATAAAGGGTTCGACTTAAATTGGATATATCAAATATTTAAATATTAGGTAATCGAAGATTCATATTAGTGGCACTGTACTACATGTTTCAGAATTTCTGTAATCGCACATGGACTCTCTAAGAAAGGTGAATTTGTATATGAGGTATACGGTGGCCTTCTGTGTACCGCATGGAAGCAAATTTAATAACATTACGTACAACACACTTGTATATGAACAACACCACACCTCTGTATATATTTTATAACACTCTCTTTTTCTTCACTCGTCTTCTCTCTTTGTCTATTATTTCTCTATTTTGTCTTTAATTTAACGTACGTATGTATTTTTTTCTAGGAAGAGGGTTTCTTATCATGTTTGGTCAAATTTAAGAATTTTCGATTTTTAGAATATGATTTATACTATATTGGTGATTAATATCTAGTATAGTGATTTATTGCACGATATTACAAGAGTTGTGCAATTATGGTAAAACAAAGGAGGCAGAGGAGATGTTGTAGACAATGATTTTGAAAAGATTTAACCTAATATCGTTTGTTACAACACATATATAATAAACCTGTGCAACAGAAGTTTTATTGAGAAGGTTGAGGAGATGATTAAAACCTTGATTTCCAAAGGACACGAGCCAGATGAAGTAACTTATAATACTCTAATAAAGAGTTGAATATCAATGGTCAAATTGACAAAACAGAGGAGTACCAAGAGTTGTTGATACATGTTTATTTTTTCTTTTCTCTTTCCGTTTTTTCCTTTTTTTGCAAACTGTCGCTTTCGTTTTGTCATATAAATTAAAGTTAATATTGTCGATTACATGTTCAAAAATCTACTAACGTCTGCTATTTTGACGGGGTTTGGAAAGAGAAGTTGGAAGGAGGTATAGGCTATGTAATTCACGAACAATGTAACTTAGTGTGCTATAAGTCGGCTAAAGTTGTGATGAGTAGATTCTTGCATGCCGAGTGCTTGACTTTGAAAGAAACAATCGACCATGCTATACATATCGGTTTCACTTCTTGCACTTTCTACACTGATAGTTAGTTCCTAGTGAAAGTATACACAACATTTTTAACATCAAAGGCTCCGATAGATATAGGAATCAATGGTGAGATTTCTTACATTAAGAAGAGGCTCAGATAGAATATAAATTACAAATGTAAATTTGTAAGTAGATGGCAAAATGAAGTTAGGGATCGATTGGCAAAGTAGAGAATAAAGAGTTGGACTTAAATTGGATATACATATCAAATATTCAAATATTAGGTAATTGAAATTTGATATTAGTGGCACAGTTCTACATATTTCAGATTTGTGTAATCACATATGGGCTCTCTAAGGAAAGTGAATTTGTATATGCGGTATACGGTGGCCTTCTATGTACCGCATGGAAACCGTATTTAATAACATTACGTACAACACGCTTATACATGGACAACACCACGCCTCTGTATATATTTTATAACACTATCTTTGTCTTCTCTCGTTTTCTCTCTTTGGTTGTCATTTATCTCTTTTGTATTTAATTTAACGGACGTATGTATTTTTTACGAGAAAAAGAGTTTCTTATAATGTTTGGTCGAATTTAAGGAATTTCAATTTTTAGAATATGATTTATACTATATTGGTGATTAAAATCTAGTAATGTGATTTACTGCACGATATTATGTGGGTTGTTCATTTATGGTGAAACAAAGAAGGCAGAGAAGATGCAGTAGACAATGATGTTGAAAGGACTCAAGCCTAATGTCATTTGTTACAACACGTATATAAAAGGCATGTGCAATAGAGATTTTATTGAATTAACTTACAATACTCAAGCCTGATGAAGTAACTTACAATACTCTAATAATGTGGGTTGAACATCAATGATTAAATTTACAAAGCAGAGGAGTACCAAGAGTTATTGATTCATGTTTATTCTTTCTTTATTCTTTCTCTTTTTTTCTTTTTTGAAAAGTGCCTCATCCGTTTTGTCATCTAAATTAAATTTAATATTGTCGATTACATGTTCAACAATCTACTAATGTCTGTTATTTTGACGGGACTTGGAATGAGAAGTTGAAAGGAGGTATAGTCAACATAATTCATGAAAAGGTAACCTAGTGTGCTATAAGTCGGCTAAAGTTGTGGCGAGTAGTCCCTTGCATGTCGAGTGCTTGGCTCTGAAAGAAGTAATCGACCATGCTATACATATTGTTTTAACTTCTTGCACTTTCTACATCGATAGTAAGTACCTAGTGGAAACATACCCAATATTTTTAACATCAAAGACTCTGATGTATATAAAAATCAATGATGAGATTTATTACATCAAGAAGAGGCTCGGATAAAATATAAATTATAAAGTAAATTTGTAAGTTGATGGATTGACAAAGTGGAGAATAAAGAGTTGGACTTAAATTAGATATACATATCAAATATTCAAATATTAGGTAATTGAAGTTTGATATTAGTGGTACTGTAGTACATGTTTCAGAATTTCTGTAATCGCATATAGACTCGCTAAGAAAAATGAATTTGTAGATGCGGTATATGGTGGCCTTCTGCGTACCTCATGAAAACCACATTTAATAACATTACGTACAACATGCTTCTACATGGACAACACCACATCTCTGTATATATTTTTATAACACTATCTTTCTCTTCTCTCATCTTTCTCTCGTTGTTTGTCATTTATCTCTTCTGACTTTAATTTAACGTAAGTATGTATTTTTTACGAGAAAAAGAGTTTCTTATAATGTTAAGTTGAATTTAAAGATTTTCGATGTTTGGAATATGATTTATACTATATTGGTGATTAAAACATATTATGGTGACTTATTACACGATATTACGTGGGTGGTGTATTTATGGTAGCAAAGAAGACAGAGGAGATGCAGCAGACAATGATTTTAGAAAGGCTTGTGCAATAGAGATTTTATTGAAGTAACTTGCAATAATTGAGCCTAATGAAGTAACTTACAATACTCTAATTAAGGTTTGAATATCAATGGTCAAATTGACAAAGCAGAGGAGTACCAAGAGTTATTGATACATCTTTAGTTTTTCTTTTCTTTTTCTCTTTTTTCCCATTTCGCAAAATGTCGCGTTCGTTTTGTTATCTAAATTAAATTTAATATTGTCGATTAAAAGTTCAACAATCTACTAATGTTTGCTATTTTGATTGGACTTGGAAAGAGAAGTTGGAAGGTGCACTAGTGGAAAATGTTGAAACTGTATCGCTTCATTAGGGTCGGATATTATAAATATGTGAGACTAATAACAATCAGGATCGCGTATAACAAAAAGGCGACCTTAATTTAGAGCATCAAGATCGGATATTTAAAAACCACAAATCCTGATAGTTCAGAGTGTATCAAGATCGGATATATTTGAGCACCGACTCTAATACTCTTCCTTTCAAGATCAGATAATTTAACACAGTCGATCTTGCTCTCTCCGTGAGCGAATTAAGTTTAACTGTTTAAATGATAAATTATTAAAAATCAAGATCGGAGATTTTAACTCCAAAACACAGCAACCCTTCTCTTTTGCAATTACCCTAACTCCTGTTCATCTCTCTCTCCGCCTTCCTCTTAGCCGCACCCCCACTCGCCCAATCAGCAGCACCCCCCGCTCCTCCGTTCCATAATGCTTAGCATCGGCATGCGCAGGCTCTCTTCTGCACCCTCGTTCCCCTCTCCTTCGTCCGACAATGGTCCACTCCTAGAGATTTTCGCGACTCAGATTTGAGGACTCCTATTTGTCTCTCTCTCCGCCTCAGTCGCACCTCAGGTTTTCATTTAGGGTTAAATATTTGCTAAACTTAGGATGTTAGGGTTTGTGCTTATCCATTTATACTTGTTGAAAGGGTAAGTTATCAATTACAATGATGCCTTTTCTTTTTCAGTTCTATTGCAAACCCTAAGTCTTTATACCGAATTTTTATTTTCCAAATTGAAGGTTTAGTAATCACAATTTTTTAGTGTTTTTAGGTCTATCGCTAGGTATCAAGTGTAGATTTGAGGCTAATTATAATTTCTCCTTTTCTATTATTACTTAAACCTCATTTATAGAAACACTATTTCTTAAATTTATTAAAATCAAACTCAGTTTGTGTTAAATCTGTGATGTTGAGGAATTGATAAGGTTCTAACTTCTAATCCTTGGTTATGTTTAATTTTGAATAATTATTAACAATTTGACTAAGAAATTTCAGTTTTTGGGTTTCAACTACTGGCACCATTTGGTAGAGTCCCAAGATGCACCATGCATTGTAAAACAGACACTTGAGAATAAAACTGACACGATTTGCAATAAACATTTTAATTAATGCTTCATTTTTATATGGTCCGTAGACTCTCTGAAATTTTTTTTATGAAATAAATCCACTTACATGTTTGATAACTTCTTCTAAATAAAATTATCATGTGCTTATTGATTTCATATACAGTTCAGTTTGGTTTACAGCTTTTCTTTGTTTTAACTTCTTTTTATTTTTATATTGTAACAAAGGTTGACTGGAGAATTGGTTGTAAGTGGCATCACCAATGCTCTTATGCTTCATACCCATCACAGGTTGTGATATTATATTTTTTAGTTGTAAAGTTTCTGAATAATTATTTTGGTTGATTCATATATCCGTTGGAGAATTAAGCGTTTAACATGTTATATACAACGCGCTGTCCTAAATCTTAGTCGCTGTCAGCAGATATTGGACCTCCCTCTATCTTCTGGCTCAAAACAAATCAGTGTTAAAAGCAAGACAGTCAAGGCATTGGGCCTCCTGGAAGTAGAAGGAATTCAAACTTCTCAGATACAATAAACATTGTCCAGTAGATAATTTTAAAGTGGTAGTAGAATTCAATTTCTTCATAAAAATTGTTCATTTTAAAAATTGCTTGATAGAATCCAATTGCCTGGGTCTAATTTATTATGCAGCAGCATTTTCCATGTTTAAAAAAATAGTTTAAATTACACTAGTACAAAATGTGCAATAATTATTCATCTTTGAAGATTTGATGAAGTCTAATTCATTGTTGGTTTATAAGGTATGGGGCTATATTTTTTTTAAGTTTGTTCCAAATTTAAAACCATTTACAGTTTAGTCAGTAATTCTGGTACCATTTGGGTGTGTTTGTAGTCTCCATTTTTTAATACCAGCACATCATGAAACAACTGAAAACACTAAAAATTATAGTTTGTGGTGTTAATTGTCCTGAGACCTCACGTTGGAATTGGTATGGCTATACTCTTATCTAGTAATTAACTGCGCATACTGGTGTTTTTGTCTTGAGCAAATATTATTGTTAATGCTAAATGCTAGTTTTCTGGTTTCAAAATTTTCTGCTAAATAGCACGAGAAAGGTGCAGAAACATCAATGTTGCTACTGCCGAGGAGAGGGGTTGTTGAGGAAGGTGCCGAAACAGCAATGTTTTCTACTAAATTTGTAGGTGACTTGTGCTCACTGTGATTAGATTTTTAGTTTTTTACTGTTTCAAGATAAAAAAAATTTTGTGTGTTGAATAATGAGATATTTTTGATAATATGTTATTTAGTGAGTTATTTAGTCCTATTTTGATGTAATTAGTATGATTAATTGAAATTGTGAGTGTTGAAATTATTGGCCATCAAAATTGTGGCGGGCACATTACAAAAAAAGTTGCAAAATAAATAAATAAAAAAAATAGAATCAGGGTCGGTCAACTATTAATTAAATGAACACTCTAATAATTAAAAAAATTGAATCAGGATCGGATGTAGATATCTGTTCGATCTTGATAAGTACATTCAAGATCGGCTGTAAATAAATGTCCGACCTTGATAAGAATTTAGGGTCGGTTATTTGTCCGATCTTGATTGTCTCTACTTACTGTATCGCCCGGATCAAGAACGCCATCAAATCCTATACTGATAGCTTTATTTGACCATTCTTGATTGCTGTTTCTCCACTAGTGGAGGTATATGCTACGCAATTCACGAAAAGATAACCTAATGTGCTATAAGTCGGCTAATGTTGTGGCGAGTCGTCCATTGCATGTCGAGTACTTGGTTTTGAAAGAATCAATCGACCATGCTATACATATCGGTTTAACTTCTTGCACTTTCCACACCGATAGTAAGTTCGTAGTGGAAGCATACACAATATTTTTAACATCAATGGCTCCGATATATATGGAAATCAATGATGAGGTTTCTTACATCAAGAAGAGGCTTCGATAAAATATAAATTATAAAGTAAATTTGTAAGTTGATGGATTGGCAAAGTAGAGAATAAATGGTTGGACTTAAATTGAATTTACTTATCCAATATTCAAATATGAGGTACATGTTTCAGAATTTATGTAATTGTATATGGACTCTCTAAGAAAAGTGTATTTGTAGACGCAGAATATGGTAGCCTTCTGTGTACCTCATGAAAATTGTATTTAATAACATTACGTACAACACGCTTGTACATGAACAACACCACACCTCTGTATATATTTTATAACATTACACTTCTCTTCTTTTGTCTTCTCTCTTTGTCTGCCATTTATCTCTTCTGCCTTTAATTTAACATACGTATGTATTTTTTACGAGAAAGAGGGTTTCTTATAATGTTCAGTCGAATGTAAAGATTTTCGATTTTTGGAAGATGATTTATACTATATTGGTGATTAAAACCTATTATGGTGACTTATTGCACGATATTACATTGGTAGTATATTTATGGTGAAACAAATAAGACAGATGAGATGGAACAAACATTGATTTTGAAAGGGCTCAAGCCTAATATCGTTTGTTACAACACGTATATAAAATGCCTGTGCAATAGAGATTTTATTGAAGTAACTTACAATGCTTTAATTAAGGAGTTGAATATCTATGGTCAAATTGACAAAGCAGAGGAGTACCAAGAGTTGTTGATATATGTTTATTTTTTTTTCTCTTTCTCTTTTATCATTTTTTGCAAACTGTCGCATCTGTTTTGTTATCTAAATTAAATTTAATATTGTCGATTACATGTTGAACAATCTACTAATATCTGCTATTTTGATGGGGCTTGGAAAGAGTAGTCGGAAGGAGATATAGGCTACATAATTGACTAAAAGGTAACCTAGTGTGCTATAAGTCGGCTAAAGTTGTGGCGAGTAGTCCCTTGCATGCCAAGTGCTTGGCTGTGAAAGAAGCAATTGACCATGCTATATATATATCGGTTTAACTTCTTGCACTTTCTACACCGATAGTAAGTTTCTAATGGAAGCATACATAATATTTTTAACATTAAAGATTATGATGTATATGAGAATCAATGGTGAGGTTTCTTACATCAAGAAGAGACTCGGATAAAATATAAATTACAAATGTAAATTTGTAAGTATATGGCAAAATCAAGTTGCGGATGAATTGGCATAGTGTAGAATAAAGGGTTGGATTTAAATTGGATATACCTATCCAATATTCAAATATTAGGTAATTGAAGTTTGATATTAGTGGCACTGTACTACATGTTTCAGATTTGTGTAATCGCATATGGGCTCTCTAAGGAAGATAAATTTGTATATGCGGTATACAGTTGCCTTTTGCGTACCGCATAGACACCGTATTTAATAATATTACGTACAATATGCTTCTATATGGGCAACACCACACCTCTGTATATATTTTATAACACTATCATTCTATTATCTTGTCTTCTCTCTTTGTCTGTCATTTATCTGTTATGGCTTTAATTTAACGTATGTATGTATTTTTTTACGAGAAAGAGGGTTTCTTATAAAGTTTGGTCGAATTTAAGAATTTTCGATTTTTGGAATATGATTTATACTATATTGTTGATTAAAACCTAGTATGGTGACTTATTGCACTACATTACGTGGGTTGTGCATTTATGGTGAAACAAAGAAGGAAAATGAGATGCAGCAGACAATGATTTTGAAAGGGCTTAATCCTAATGTCGTTTGTTATAAAACGTATATAAAAGACTTGTGCAACATAGGTTTTATTGAAGTAAATTACAATACTCGAGCCTGATGAAGTAACTTACAATACTCTAATAAAGGAGTTGAATATCAATGATCAAATTGACAAAGCAGAGGAGTACCAAGAGTTGTTGATACATGTTTATTTTTTATTTTCTCTTTCTTTTTTTTCCTTTTTTGAAAACTGCCGCGTCCATTTTGTTATCTAAATTAAATTTAATATTGTCGATTACATGTTCAACAATCTACTAATGTCTGCTATTATGACGGGGCTTGGAAAGAGAAGTTGGAAGGAGGCATAGGCTACGGAATTCATAAACAAGGTAACCTATTGTGCTATAAGTCGGCTAAAGTTATGGCGTGTAGCCCCTCGCATGCCGAGTGCTTGGTTTGAAAGAATCAATCAACCATTCTATACATATCGGTTTAACTTCTTCACTTTCTACATCGATAGTAAGTTCGTAGTGGAAGCATACACAACATTCTTAACATCAAAAGCTCAGATGGATATGAGAATTAATAGTGAGGTTTCTTACATCAAGAAGAGGCTCGGATAAAATATAAATTACAAATATAAATTTGCAAGTAGATAGCAAAATCAAGTTGCGGATGGATTGACAAAGTGGAGAATAAAGGGTTAGACTTGAACTGGATATACATATCCAATATTCAAATATTAGGCAATTGAAGTTTGATATTAGTAGCACTGTACTACATGTTTCAGAATTTTTATAATCACATATGGGCTCTCTAAAGAAGGTGAATTTGTATATGCGATATACAGTGGGTTTCTGCATACCGCATGGAAACCGCATTTAATAACATTACGTACAATACACTTGTACATGGACAACACCACACCTCTGTATATATTTTATAACACTCTCTCTCTTCTCTCGTCTTCTTTTTTTGTCTGTCATTTCTCTCTTCTGTCTTTAATTTAACGTTCGTATGTATTTTTATGAGAAAAAGAGTTTCTTATAATGTTTGATCGAATTTAAGTATTTTTATTTTTTGAATATGATTTATACTATATAGTTTTGGTGAAATTACGATCACAAATATGGTTTAAACTTATTAATAGCATGAACATATATTATATATACACACCTCACCAATTGTTGAGACTGGGGACCGAAGAGAGATACAGAGATAAAGAGTGGGGTCTGCAGATGCCAAAGAGGACATCTGCCCAAATTAGTCTGTTGTGATAAGGATAAAATTGGTATGAAAAAATGAGTTTGTGTATATATATTTTATCAAACTCTTAATCTCTCTCTTTTTTACTATCTTCTCTTTTATTTTTCGTCTGTCTTCTATCTTCATTTTTGTCTCCTCTGTTTTATCAAATTTCTCCAAAAATGGAGTTTAATATATATACTCTTAGATTTGGCTTATCTTGGTTGCCATCTCAAACAAGGTTGAATTAATACCCTATATTTCAATCGGATAATCATGGGATTTTTTTACAAGAATAAAATTGATAAGACTAACGCGATTGTAAACGAAAAAATACACAAGCTGGGATGTGTTTCCGATCTAATTTTATACAATATTCTAATCAACATATGTTGTAAATAAGGTTAGATTCGGAAGGCAAATGGGGTCATAA
Source organism: Carex arenaria (assembly GCA_964058825.1). Taxonomy (NCBI): domain Eukaryota; kingdom Viridiplantae; phylum Streptophyta; class Magnoliopsida; order Poales; family Cyperaceae; genus Carex; species Carex arenaria. The sequence continues at coordinate 20,866 of CAXKVW010001539.1, forward strand.
AATTGCTGGATTCAAATGGATTAAAACCTAGAGTATGGATCTATTTCTCTGTCATAGATGTTACGTACAACAATGAGAGACAAAGAAGGCAGATAGTGTAATGCTTGACATATATTTCTTGGAGGGTAAATATCAATTTCTTAGCATTCTCGATTCGACCTTTCTTACACAGCCCCTTTAATATGGTGTTGTAAATTCATCATGAGAATGAGGGTTTTCGATGATGTTTGGTTGGATTTAAGGATATTCGATTTTTTGAAATACGATCTATATTATATCAGTGAGTTTTGGTGATATTATGATCACAAATGTGACCTAAACTTATTAATAAGATGAACATATATTATATTACACACACCACAAATTATACGATATAACATCAGGAAACATTTATAGTTGGCCCATTTCTATGGTAATAATGAAAACTGCCTCATCGATTCTTTTCTCATAACAAAGACCTTCGATTATGTCATTGAAAATTTGAGGCTCAGTTCAAGATAACCAAACAATAAGAATAGTTTGATAGTATTGTCCATGTACAAGTGTGTTATACATTATTATGCCAGGCTCAACCTATTTTATATTATGAACTACATATTTGATCTGAATAAATTAGCAAATATTTGAATGGACTGTGTGAAGTAATATACTGTTCAAATAAGTGGTTTTTATGCTGCCACTTTTTAAAACATTGATTCGAACTATTAACGAATCAAATCGAACTAGTTCGAACCGTATCAATTCAAACTCGAACTCTTCTTTTCAATTCAAAATCTTGTTTCCATTTCGAACCTGTTTGATTCGAAATTACACAGACTCAAACTCGAACTAGAGTAAGTTTGATTTGGTTTGATTCGTTTGCAGCCCTAGTTCCACCAGATCAACAGCTTAGATTTCCTTCATTTCTCTAGTCATTGCCACACAACACAACGCCATTCGTCCAACCACGTGAGTCCAGAGATTTTTCTCTACTAGTTTAGTTGTGGCGGGTTCACTTCATAAGATATGTTGCAAAATTTGTGTCACTCATAATTCAAAAGAAAAAAACTAAATCAGATTAGAGCAGCAGCATGAGAAAAGCAATAACATATCTTAAAGCAATCGGATGGTTCTAGAAGTAATTACTTTCTAGAACCATCCGATTGCTTTAAGATATGTTATTGCTTTTCTCATGCTGCTGCTCTGATCTGATTTACTGGTCGTTGTCGGATAGAGTACCATATAATTTCCAGTGCCCACTTTATGTTACATTATTCGCATAGTTTAAAAACCTTACGCAAAGTTCAAAAAGTTTGGCGACATGGTGCTAAACCACCATGAATCCTCTTATATCCATACATTCGGATTAGATTTCATAATTTTACCTCCTATGATCTTGTCAAAAGATGAATCGGCTCTTGCAAGAAGTTCAACTCCCGAGGTTTTTCTATCGAGGTGCTCCAACCCTTTTGTTATTACCTTGACTTTATGTTCACTTGCGGGTCAGTAGAGGGCATGTCTTTGAAAATTATTGAGTGTAAGGATTGTTCTTATGTGTTGAACACTGTAAATATGTCACGCATAAAAACATTATATCTAAATAAGACTCCTTTAGATGAAAAAGTCTCACCAAGTTTTTCTCAGGATGTACTGTCTTGGAAGATTTATTGCTGGAAATGTGCCATGAAGATTTTTCTTCAATTTTCAAGCAAAACCTAACATCTTTATCTGTAATTGACGGCGTTGATTGCAAGCAACAATGCTGGTATTGGAAACTAAATTTGTCAGGTGCAGTACTAGAGATTGTAAATCTTTCATGTATTAGAAGGTTGAATTTACGGACTGCTTATCTTGATGAAGAGAGCAATCACAAACTTCTCGTTAGCAGTCTGCTTCTTGAAGATTTATCATTGAAAAATTGTTACGGTGAATTTTTCAACTATTTTCAGGCAAAAGCTATAATGTCTCTCTCTCTCAAGAATTGCTGTATGACAAAAATCTCATGACACAATTGCGTGGAAGATTGAAAGGACCATGATTAGAACAAACAAATGTGGGAGTACAGTCGACAGTTCTTATGGAATGCACTTTTGATCTATCCCAACGCATTTTTAATTCTTTTTTATGCTCTTCTGATCCTTCTCTATTGAAGTTGATTTGCTGTCTCGAGCACAATCTCACAAGCAATCTCAATTCAAACAAAGGAAATCAACACACGAATTCAGAGAAAAACAATCTCTATTTGGATTAATTTCAGAAAGATACAAGGCAAAGCCAGTTTGAGTAAAAGAGAAAAATTGCAAAACAAAGCTGTTCATATCATGAAATTGAGATGACATGTGCAATGCATTTCCAAAAAGAATTATATAATTTGATAAACTATAATGCGCTAACGATTTTGCGCTTGCCACGTCAAGCAGGACCTCACCCTCAGCTCTGTGATATAACAAACTTGTAACCGTTCTGTGTTGGATCCTCTCTAGTCGCATCAGCAACCTTCACCTCCTGTTCTAAACTCAACGGGGCCCAGTGTCAGAAACTCCTGTTCATTTAATTGCTTGCCCGCTTCCTGACCGGCTCTGCCCATCTCTTCTCCTCCTTCACTTAGAATGTTGACTAGGTCAAAATTAGCGCTGATTTCGCCCAATTCTCCCTCTGCACCTGACATTTGCAATATTCAGGAAATAGCACTGAATTTTTGTAACACCTCGGGTCTTGCTATCTTCATTTTGGGTGTTAAAATTCTCGAGTTTTACACCTCTGCTAATTAATAAGGCATACTTTTTTTTAAAAAAATTTTAACACCTTATCATGTCTCTACAGCTATCAACATACGACAGCTATGTTTATTCATATTGTAATTATATTTATTAGTATATATCATTCTTCTTTCTTTTTTCTATCTATGTACATAGGTTAACCTGAAAAAGGAGTTGCAAAAAATTGGAGCATTCTGCAATCTGAAGAATTTATCGCTTAGACTTGTCGATTGGTGCATGTACTCATTCGATATTATCAGATAGTTCCTAACTCACCTAATCTTGAGAAGTTCACATTATACAATCCTAAGTATCAACTTGAGTTGAACAAATGGAACTTGAAGGCGTGACCTTCATTTTTCTCTCAAAAAAAACTTGAGTTGAACAAAAAAAAAAGACAAGCACAGGAGGGTGGTTCTTCATCATGAAAAAGTTTACCATAAGTTGTTGTGTGTAGAGTTCTCAGTGCAAGAAATTTAAGCGAATTGTGATAAAATTTTGTAAAAATATCTTCCGTGACCGCAATTTCAAAAAGAAATTACTTCAAGATATGACAGGTTTAGAAAAATATAAGGTTATTATATCATAGTTTGATGAATAGCACATTACTGCTATGCCCACAATTACGTCTTGTCTTGAATTTGTATTAATTTCTTCTTCTTTTTATTGGAAAAGATTTTGTATTAATTTCAGTATGTACTTTGCGAGCTATGATTGGACTTCTGTTTTTATTTTATTAAAGAAACTTGTTATTGTTTTTCAATAACTTTCTCTTTCATGTGTTGTGCCTGTATAAATATCACTTGTAACATTTTTGTGCTATAAATATCATTGACCGAGATGAAAAAATCGCAAATTAAAAGATAATATATACAAAAGATGCCAACATTTGTAAAACCTGAAACATAATAATTTCTAATCAATAGACAAATAGGGGCGTCGCCCCCCTATCTTTTTCCTCAAAAAAAAAAACTGCCAACATTTGAAAATATACATTTTATTATTTTTAGAATAACTGTCACTAAACACAAGCACTCGCTGTAGATAAGTCGATAATAGTATGTAGGTGTGTGTATATATATATCATATTATTTATTACCCCACTATATGGTAGGCATCTTGGCTGGCAACGTAATGGAGGAACAGCAATGGTAATACCCACTCTCATCATATTTGGACCTCTGGGATAGATGAATCTCACTGATCGGGTATTCTCCCCACTCCTCTGACCCGTATTCATCAAATATGCGCTGTGCATCAAAGGAATCATTCCATGTTTTCCTTGTACTTCGCCACACAACACTAGCATAACAAAAGTAATTAATTACTCAAGGAAGGTCTAATTTTGGAATATATTGCATATGGCTTTATGGTATGTATTGATACTCGAAGATGGTAAACACAATAGCTTTGTTAAAACTGGCTTCAACAGCTCGGGTTTCATCAGTTACAGGTTTTAGATAATTTTGGTTGGGTTATTTTAGTGTCGGGGTCCTTTTGAGTTCAATGGGTCATTCTGGATTTGGTTCAATTTCGGTCCCACAGGTCATTGGAACTCTCAAGTCCTAGTACCTTCTGGTTCATGATTTACTATCTACGTCAATTTGAGAATAAATTGATTTGGAGATGTAATATTTGGTGCCTACTTATTGTTGTCACAAAAATTTAGCCCTGGGCCTGCTAACTAATGCTATCATGACATGTCATCCCTGCATATTTGGTTACTGCTTAAGTGTGAACACTACATATTTTTTGGTCAGATTCGAAGCTACTCAATCAGATTTTCAGTAATAATATTAACAAGAATGTGATAATACATGTACAGTAAAATAGGTACTAGGAAAAGTAATATGAAAAATAATTGTACCTCTTTCTGTGCCTAACATTCATCAGAGTGGCATGAAGCTGTTTTAGAAGAAGAAAAATCAGAAATTTTGAAGGACACAAGTACTTTTAAGAAACTCAAGTAATGAAAAGATTTCAATTTTCAATAATTAGTGCTTTGTATAGAAGTCTTACTTTAAGAGTTTGTAGTCTATCCTTTTCAACTACAAGACCAGACTCGACAAATGCATCTCTGATCACCTCTGTTTCAAGTTCATCAAGTTAAGAGAAAACCTTTTACAAAAATAAATAATCTCACCTATAAGTGTAGCATTGGAACCAAATTAAAGAAATAAATTGGAGCTTAATTAAGTGCCAACTATGCAATAATGCCATGGAAGCAAAGAAGAAAAACAGTCCCGTACCCCCCACCCCCACCACAATAAATGTAAAAATGATATGGTTATAGAAAAAAAAAATTAAAGATCATGAGATAGGATACGACAGGCTCGAACTAAGCGACCCTCTTTGCCAACCTCAAAAACAGGGGCATATAACACCTGGGCCTTAGCCGGTGAACCTTTCATGCAAGTCTGCAGTATTAAAGTAACTCTGAAAACTTTATGTAAAAGGTACAATAAAAGAAGAAAAAAAATCACAATATACAAAATAATCAAGTACTGAAATGGAAAAATACTCAAATTTGTCAGGCTAGATTTCAGTATGAGATAGCTATGTTACACATATCAAATTGTAAGTAGCCACTAGAAAATGCTATGTTCTCATTTATAAGGATTGCAAAAAATGAAAACTCACCAGGCCTTTGAGCTGTATAGATATAGGTCTATTTTCAAGTGCATCCATTACTTTTGGAGATATCCTCTGTTTTCAATAGATCAAAATTTCTTTTAAGCCCAGAGAGATCCAAATATAAAATAGAATGAATTAGATTCATTAGCATTTACCTGTAGGATATCAGAAGCAATAGCAACACGGTCTTTGTTCCATAACTTGAGCATGAGAACGGTTAAGTGAAATGTTTTTGGTTTAATAAATATTGATTTATCTATACCTAAACCTGCAACTTATTTAAGGATAGTCCAAATTAATTAGTCAACACTTGCAAAATAAACCTAAGTTATCCTTGAATAAAAGACCTCAAGTCAAGTGCCTACTGCTAACAAGAAATCATCTGTTTCACCTGAATCACCCTCTGAAATTTCTCCCAGAATTGTGCTTTGAAACTGGAGTAGCTTTTGGACAAGATCGGAATTTTCAGCCAATGGAAGAGAGATAAAATGTGAGTAGTCAAGCATTCTACTTTGGACTGCCTAGTAAAATAAAATAATTAATTAGCTCACTTTTAATATGTTAGTTCTATTTGAGCATGTGTGCACATCAGGGAATCACATTTACATTTACATGCTGTATTTAGTGCATTGAGCTGACTCAATAATAAAATGATGGTACTCTGGACATGTTGGGACCTCAACTTAGCAATTGAACAACAAAAGATAAAAAATTAAATAAAAACTGAGTACCAAATACATATGATAATTACATAAAAGTAAAAAAAATTCTAAAACATAAGACAATTTACAATGAAAGGCAAATTTACCTCCTCGAGTACTTGTTTGATCCTTTCTGATGCTTTAGTCAAGTTCTCAACTTTATTTCCTTCAATAACTGCTGAGTAAACCAAAAGAACACTATCCATAAAACTTAGCACACTAATAACATTATAATAGGTGACCAGGTAGCACGTACAATTCTGCTTCACTTCCATTGCATTTACAGTAAATTATTTGGTATGGATTGCCAAAATAATATTAATAGTATACCAAGAGAAGTCTCCTCTTTAGATGAAGGAAATATGAGTTTGACTTGTAGTTCTTCTTCAATTTGTTTCTGAACAGATCCACTAGAATAGAAAAGTAGATATAAGACTAAAAGAACAAAGTTGACACAAAAAAACACTAACAACAAGTATAGGGAATAAAATGTATCATACCCCTTTCCTTTTACAAAAGGTACTAAGGGAGTATCAACCTGGAAAAGAAAAATAAAAGTTTAAATAAAGCAAAAATCGGTCTGTCCGGAAGACATGTTTAAAAATCAATTAATTTTGTTTCAATATACATACCTCCATAGTAATTGAGCACTTTCCATCTTTCACATTTGCCTTTGTAATTATATCATTTTTGCTACTTTTTGCAGTACTACTTGACGGTAGACAAACAGAATTATCTACCTCAAGCTTTTCTGTATAATTGAATTCAGGACAGGAATTAATTTGACATATTTCAAACAGAGTTAACTCTGATATAATTTCAAAAAGTACCAAATTGATCAGTGAATTTGTATGTATTTATCTACCAGGTGATGTAAGGCTAATCTCAATTTCATCATTTTTCTTTTCCTTCCCTTTTTCTACTGCACTTTATTTTCTTTATGGAAGTTTTAGTTCACTAAACTAAGGTTTTATGCTGTGATAATCAAGGTGTCATTCATGAGAAATCATTGTTTTAATAAAAAATAAACTCATTCATTTTTTTAAATTGAACCCAACATATTCCTATAGTCACAGATTGTACCCATAGTTGCCATCATATTGACTTGCTCCAAAATTTAGAGATAATCCCTACTCGTAAGCCATCATATTTCCGAAATAAAAAATCAAGCAAAAACCAAACAGTTGTGGATTCATAAGAAAGATGCATGTATTTCATACTAGTCCAAAAGCAAATGCTTTGATCAAAATGAGATATGATTTAGTCTATTTTCATTATCTTATTTTTTTTAACTAATGGGTACTATTTATATACAACCCAAATGTTTAATTCTTCTTCCAAGTCAGGTAATATGTTGTCATGACAGGTCTAATTAGCAGAAAACCCCACCCCTACAAAAAAAATAATAAAACACCCCTGTACTCCAAATAATGGTGTAGTCTGTTAAGACTGGTACCAACTGGTATGGTTATCTAACATAATAATCCTTCAGTGGAAACTACTTCAGTAGAAATGGGACCTGACTGATTAGAATCACCTTTCGCCACATTCATTGTTGTAACAGACCTTAAATTTGCTCAACTGACTGTCCCCTGCAATATACAACTGAATTTGTCAAGGGAATATATAATAAACTATCACTCTCTATAAATCCTGCTGGTTTAAATTACTTGCAAACCCCTAACTAAACCCATGAACCAAATTGCCATGTTATTGCAATAGTATGGACAAACCTAAAACCCTAAATTAGAAAATTGATCTCGAAGGAAGCATGTGCTACAAAACCTCAATTGAGCGATTAAACAATTAACCTCAAATAAGAACAATATAATATTAATTATTAAGAAACACTTGAGTTCAATTAGCCTCATTTGAGCTCAATTAACCTCAATAGAGCGATTAAACAATGAGTATCCAAACACTCTCTTCCCCCAACCCTGCAACCATATCAATATAATATTGAGAAAACGATAGAAAGATTCAAAGCTAAAACCTGAAAAGTTCGCAGCGCATGCGAAGGGGGCAATCGAAACGGAGAAAACTCTAGGAAGACGATCAATCCTACTTTTTGGATTCAAATGTCAGAACCTCACAAGCCATGCGATAACAGATATTTGCTTTGAAAACAAAGTTACTTTAAGAAAAGAGCTCTACTGCTTTACACCTAGAAGCGATCATCTGATTGAAAGATTCCCTTATTAGTGCAATATTGGAGGGGTCCGTATGGAGAGGATGTGATTCCAATTTTGCCCCTACTGTTACAGTATCAATTCTTTGGAAGAGTATAAAAATTTAGTATTAGATATATGAAAAAAAAATCTGCAAGTTGAATTGGGCATTTCTGCTGGGTTGGGTTTTCATTTTCCTTTTTTTTTTTTTTGTTTCGTTTTAAGTTTAATGACTCAAAAGTGAGTTGCAATATGTGTAAAACTTTGATTTTGATATATAATTAGGAACATGATCTCTATTTTCTAAAAAAAAAAAATTGCATTCACTAAAACGTACCAATTCGTTGTGCTATACAGTTTATTTTAGAAGTCCTATAATTAAAAATAAAGATGAAATAGAAATTTAAGCTATGATTTAAGTAGCTTCCTCCAACCAAACAAGAGTAACTTAATCCGTTGCTTAAGTTGCATGACTCAACCAAACATGAGTAATTTACTCCACCTTAACTTAGAGTAGGCAATTTAATCCGGATTAAAGTTACTCCACAACCAAACATGACCTTAGAGACTGAATTCTTCTCAGTTAATGTATCTAGACCGTTCAATTTACTTTAAGATTCGTGTGAACTAGATCCACACTAAAATTTAAGGCCCTCTGAATTATAGACTGTGGCTGGATTGGCTCCTTTAAAATTAGACGACTGAGATGATCATCAATGGTCGGCTTTTTTTATATCAAAATTATATTCATCAAATTTTGAAAGGCTAAAAGTGTTTATAAAATACCTCTACACTTTGCATTTGCGAAGCATTGAATTTATAGGCTAAAAGTGTTTATCAAATTTATAAGTTTTTTATATCAAACTACTTAGCTTAAAACAGATTCTTTCTAGTTTAAAAATGTTTTTATCAACTTGAGGAAAGTGTTTTCACTCGAAATAAATTTAATTCAATCTATAAAAATGATTTTCACAAAAAAAAATTGTTTAAATTAATTATTTTTAACAAGAAATATTACCTTTAAATTAAAAGAAAAACATAAATACACCTTATTTTTCTTCATCATACAAAAGAGAAAAAGAAAGAGAAAGATACTGTTATAAAATATACACAAGTGTGGTGTTAGGGGTACTCATTTTGCACATCAATTATTGTCTTTTGCTAATATCATTGATTCGTGGCTCCAACACTCCAACTAGTTGATCTGCTAATTAAATCAGTGACTTGATATTTGACCAGATTGATTTCTATTTGGTTTGTAATAATATTGATCATTATTGTTCTTTAATTATTTCCAACAACATAGGAGACACCAGCATAATATTATAGTGATATTTTTTGTTATTATTTTCAAACACAAAGAAGACCAATGATGTTAAATGCGGGCGCATATGCGTTTGCACCAGCAAACCACACAAAAAATTCCATGCGGGCCTCATTATGCGGATATTTGGCCCATATGCAAAATTGCAGTCAATTTGCGTGCACGTGACTCTCTAAATGGAAAAATCCTTTTAAGAATGCACGTGAATGTTGCTGTGATGCTGTCCAATCATTTCTTAACACCTTTTCTACTCTTCTCAATTTCCATTTCCATGGATATCTCCATTTTCTCAAATTTTTTTTGAAGTTTCTGATTTGTTTTTCCTTAGTTTCTTAATTTTTTATTTTATTTCTTGATTTCGTTTATAAAAGTTTGTATAATTTGGTTGTATAAGTTGGTTAATTAATTAATTCAGTTAAGTTGGTTAATTTGATAATTTAATTATATTTAAAATCCGCATATATAAGTCCGCATTAAAATCCGCATATGTGGCCGCATACCGCATATGCGGTATGCAGTAACCTTCCGCATGCATGAACAAAACCGCATTTTACAACATTGAAGAAGACGTTGTGAAATTTTCTATAATTTTATGTGCATTTAGTAATTTTCTCGCAAGAATTTTTTTTGAAAGTAATTTTGATGTGACTCACAGGTACGGAAATCATTTTGGAGGATTTAATATTAAATTAATTGATAGTCTTATTACCTCGCTTGTATTCTATCAACAATTCTTTCTTCCTCCTCCTTTCTCTAGTTATTAATTTATTATACAATATAAATAGAATATACAATGTTTTAATTTGATGTATGTATATATTTTTTACGAGAAAGGGGGCTTATGATAATGTTTGGTTGAATTTTTTTTTTTACTTTTGAATATGATATGTACTATATAAGTGAGTTTTAGTGATGTTACGATCACAAATGTGACCTAAATTTATTAACTCATGAACATATATTATATATAGACACACCATTAACTGTACGATATAATATAGGGAAATATTCCTAGTTTGGCCATTTTTTCGGTGACAATAACAACCGCATCATCGATTTTTTCTCATAACAAAGAACTTTGATTATCTCATTGAAAATTTCAGGCTCAGTTCAGCCTTGTTTGATATGCCGGCCGAGATAACCAAATAATAAGAGTTGTTTCAATATTTTTGTAGAATGTGTAAACTGTTAAAAGACAGAAGAGGGAAAAGAAAGACGGAGAGAAGGAAAAAAGAAAGAAAGAGAAAGAGTGTTGTAAAATATATGCAGAAGTGTGGTGTTAGATGTACTCATTTTGCATACGAATTATTGAATTTTGTTAATATCACTGATTCGTGGGTCCAACACTCCAACCAGTTGATCTACTAATTCAACCAGTGAATCAGTGACTTGATCTTTGACTGGATTGATGTCCGTTTGGGTTGTAATAATATTGATCATTATTGTTCTTTATTATTTCCAAAAACATAGGAGACACCAGTATAATATTATTGTGATATTTTTTGTTAGTATCTCTAAACACGAAGGAGACATTGTGAAATTTTCTGTAATTTTATAAGCATTTAGTAATTTTCTCTCAAAAATATATATGCAAAGTAATTTTGCATATGATCGACTGGTACGAAAATAATTTTGGAGAATTTTATATTAAATTAATTGAAAGTCTTATTACCTCGCTTATAGTTTTTCTACAATTTTTTGTTCTTCCTCCTTTCTCTAGTTATTTAATAATTATACAATATGAATATAATATACAATTTTTAATTTAACGTATGTATGTATTTTTTACGAGAAAGGGGTTTCTGATAATGTTTGGTCGAATTTAAGGATATTCGATTTTTGGAATATGATTTATACTATATTTGATTTTATAAAGGCAAACAACGAGGAGATCATAGATCATATATTTACTTCCAAATGAGAGGATGTTGCAAGTGACTTGTTGCCGGATTACCTTTTAACTTAGAAAGAGTTTCAACGAAATGATCGAAAAAGAAAAACATGAAACTTGAAACAAACTAATTCGGAAGAAGCTAGTGGAAGCAGAGGAGCATCATAAAAAATGTACAGGCTTTACTATTTGTAAGGTCAAAAAATATTTAAAAGGTTAAAGAACAAATGCAAAATTCTTTTCTACTATTTGTGCAAAGGTGACGAGAAGAAGGACAATGAAAAATATGACACTATAGATTTAAGAGACGCATCAGTGTCCGAGAGAAGTCTCCCCATAACGCCACCAAGAAATACTTATTCTTGTTCGTTGATGATACAATAGAAGAAGAATAAGAAACAAAAAATAGGGCTAGCAGAAACTAGAGAAAGGAGGAGAAATAGAGCTGAAACAGAGAAGAGGAACGAGAGAAAAAAAATAGAATTGTCAACACGCAAAACCGTACTGACATATCTACATGAGAAAACTTATTTAATAAGCAAAACCGTACTAATATATCTTATTAAATAAACATATTTAATAAGCAAGATAGCTCATTTATTTTGTCTTATTAATTTTGTTCTCGTTAAAAAAATTTGGTGGAATTTCCTATTTTAAATTTTATAGAGGCAGACAACGAGGACATCATATATCATATATTTACTTCCAAACTGGAGATGTTGCAAGTGACTTGTTGCCGGGTTACCTTTTAACTTAGAAAGAGTTTTAACAAAATGATCGAATAAAAAAACTTGAAACAAACTAATCGGATAAAACTATTGGAAGCAGAGGAGCTTCATAAAAATGTACAAACTTTACTATTTCTAAGGTAAAAAAATATTTAAAAGGTTAAAGAACAAATTCAAAAGTATTTTCAACTATATGTGCAAGGGTGACGAGAAGAAAGACAATGAAAAATACAAGATTGTAGATTTAAGAGACGCATCAGTGTCTGAGAGAAGTCTCCCCATAACGCCACCATGAAATATTTATTTTTGGTCATTGATGAAACTTATAGAAGGATAAGAAAACTAAAAAAAATAGAGCTGATGGGAATTAGAAAAAGGAGGAGAAATAGAGCTGAGCCAGAGAAGTGGTATGAGAGAAAAAAAACTGTCAACATGCAAAACCGTATTGACAGATATACAGAGTAAACTTATTTAATAAGCATAACCGTACTGACAAATCTATAGAGGAAACTTATTTAATAAGCAAACCATATTGACCGATTTTATTAAATAAACATATTTAATAAGCAAGATAGCTCATTTATTTTGTCTTATTATTTTTGTTCTCGTTATAAAAAATTAGTGAAATTTTTTATTTAAATTTTATAGAGGCAAACACCAACAAGGAGATATGTTTATCACTGGGCCTTTACTTTAACGCAACATGTAAGTACTATTTTAATTCCTGCAATATATCTCCTCTGCACTCGTTAGAAGAAATAATTTTAGGGAACCAACTTCTACTTGTCTTGGACAATACATAATTAATTGAAGTCTTTTTCATCATATTTAATGGGCCTCAAACTTGCTCAAATCATTCCAGACCGAATCAAACTGACTACCATTTTGTTTTATTGGGCATCTGAATCCGTTATTATCTGCTAGCTCGATGTTGCGACTTACAAAATGCGAATTTGACAAGGCAAAGGAGGTGCTGCATAGCATGATTTTCAAATGATGCAAAGTCTGATGTAGTGACTTTCAACACTTATACAAGGTTGTGCAAGAAAGGTGAAATTGACAAGGCAAATTAGCATCTCGAGCAAAATATATCATTATTATTTACGCTTACAAAAAAAATTCATAATAAAATATAATAAAAATCTCTAATTCAGGAATGCAATCTCATATATTGCTCAAAATATAAAGCTATTATATGTTTCCAAAACCAACTAAAATCCATTTTGCAATAAATATCATTCAAATTGGTGCTGCTTCTCTTATAAAAATGTCATGCAAAATACATTCATTTTAATCAAAATTGAAATTCCAATTCTCTCTCTAAATGGTAATCTCCAAAGATAGCATTAATTTCCTATTTGAAAATAATTAAAAAGTTTTGCTCTCTTATTTGTTGCATGAGTCACGCGGCACCCACGCATTAAATTTCTTCCTTAACAGGCCTCAAATTTTACAAATTTTAAACCCAAACTCTTTTTACTATTATTAATTTATTTCTCTTATTTATCTAGAGATGTTTCATCTTCTTCTAATTCGCTTTGAACATTTAACTTCATTTCTCTCCTTGATAATTTGCTCTGGCTTTCTTTTAGGGGAAGAAATAATATGCTCCTGTTTGGTAACACATTCTTTTTCTTTTCTTTTTTGAAAATGGGAGGGGAATGGGCTAGTTTTTTTTTTCTTTCTGAGATGATCAACAAATGATACCTTGTTTTGAAATCACATTTTAAGTAGCTTTTTTTTTATTCCTTGTTGTTTATTGAATGTAACTAATTTTTTTCATGCGATTGCCACAAGGACTGAGCTCTAAAACCATGCACATAATTTGTTCTGCTTCATCGTCAATAGTCAATTAGAGATCTGTTTACATATGCATCTAAAGTAATGCATGCTTTTGAGAAATGGCATCAATTGCTACTGTATTCAACACATCTGATTATAATTGAATTCCACACATAAAAAATGGAACATGCAGCTTTCGTAATTAGAGAATTCATTATTTAATTACCCAATGCATTTTCCTAAATTTTTGTAAAGACCATGACTCTATTTATGGTACATTGTGCAGAATACATATACAAGTGATTTACCAGACGAAATGCTTCACCATATTTTGTCCTTCTTACCGACAAAAGGTGCAAAAAAACATGATATTAAAGAGATGGACAAACCTATGGACCTCATTACCTCACCTCAAACTTTGATGAATATGATTTTGGGAACATCTTTTCAAAAGAACATTACGCGAAGTTCAAAAAAATTGGCGACATGGTCCTAAACCACCGTGAATCCTCTTACATCCATACATTTCGGATGAGATTTCATGATTTTAAGTTCTTGTCAAAACATGGATCAGCTCTTGTAAGAAGTTCAATCCTTAAGTTCTTTCTATCGAGGTTCCCCAACCCTTTTGTTATTACCTCGATTTATGTTCACTTGTGAGTCAGTAGAGGACATGTCATTGAAGATTGCTGAGTTTAAGGATTGCTCTTCGTCATGAAAAAGTTTACTATTACAAGTTGTCTGTAGAGTTCTCTCAGTGCAAGAAACTAAAGCGAGTTGAAATGAAATTTTGCACGAATCTCTTCAGTGACCGCAATTTCAAAGAGGCATTGCTTCAAGACATGAAAGGTTTAGAAAATATCAAGGTTGTTAAATCAGAGTCAGACTTTGATGAATAGCATGTTACCGCTATGCCTACAATTACTTCTTGCCTTCAATTTGTATATTTTTTTTTTTGAGAGAGAATTTATTTTAGAAAGTTACTAAACACAAGCATTCGCTACAGAGATAAGTTGATAATAGTATATATATCATAAAATTATTACCCCACTATCTTGGCTGGCAGTGTAATGGAAGAACAGCAATGGTAATACCCGCTCTCATCAAATTTGAACCTCTGGGATAGATGAATCTCACTGATTGGGTATTCTCCCCACTCCTCTGACCCGTATTCATCACCCCTAGATCAGCAAAAATTGTCCCCTCCAAATTGGGGTGTAACCAAAGGAAAAAGGGACCCACCGAAGATTATGGCCAATTTAGCCTTTTGCCGCCTGCGTTGTTTTCCTCTTTCGTTTTTGCTCTCAAAAGAAAAACAACGGAGGTCCTTTCTCTCGTGGTGGTGCGTTCTCTCTCTGGTCTCCGTCGGTGGTACTTTTTCTCTCTCAGCCGGTAAGTTCTCACACAATTTGTATTCTTCTCTCTTTCGGTGGTGTTCTCGTGTCTCCCTCCAATCAATTTCTTATTCCTTCACTGCCTCTTTTTCTCATTTCCCTCCAATCCAGGAAAAATTCTTTTCATTGCCTCTTTTCCCACAATTTGGAAAGCTAGGTTTTTAGTTTATCAGATGCTTCTATATACATCAGCACAACAAATGCTGATTTTTTTTAGGAAACAAATGATGATATTTTGGTCTGTACCAGTGCATACTGGTTAGTGGTACATACATACACATAGTTATAGCTCAATTTTTAGCAGTTTGCACTTTTTTGGAATTTTGTGATTTTTGGTCGAATTTTTGCAATTTGCAAAATTAATATGAAATGAGATTTTAATGTTATAACTCAATTTATTTACTTGTAATAAAGGGAAGTTTAGTGAGATTTCAAAAAATTTCAAGATATAATGAACTTCAAAAATTAGGATAAAATCTGGACTTAAATTGAAAAAATGCATGTTTTGTGATTCAAGATTGCATTTGACAATGCCGTGACATAGTTCGCATGAAAAAACATCGCCTGATGGTTTGTTCACAATGGAACACTGCTTTATTTATTTTTTGTTGTTGTTTGGATTCTATTTTGTATTGTGAAAGAACCTCTACATAGTTATACTTTTGTGTTGGCTGTAAGTTGGTGTAATTCTGGTGAATATGGGGTAAAATTGAAAAAAATCATTTTTTGGTGTAATTCTGGTGCACAAAGTTGACTTAATCATGACCCTTTCAAAGATTTCATTATTTGCTTAATTGCCAGGTGGTAGGCATCTCACTCGATTCAAGTTTTGCAATAATGATAATAAGTTTTGTATTCACCTAAAAATAAGTAAAACATTAATCTTTGAAAGGGTCATGATTTTCTAGTAAAGCAATTTTTATGCAATCGGAATTTCTAGATAAGCAATCACACTATTTGTCTTTCAGATATAAAGTTGACCTCCAAATAGAAGCAAATCCAAGGACCATTTTACTGGTACTGCTATGGTAATGGTAAGTAACAGTACCAGATGGACCAAAAGTGCTATACTTCCTTATATTAAGGGCAAAATGGTCATATCTAAATAAAATATATGGTAAAGCCAAAAGTTACTTGGCAGTATCATTCCCTCCATGTATAGTTGTGGAGCAAGTAATTCCATTTAAATTTTTCCAACCCCTTCCCTTCCCTCACCTAGTCACCTCCCCTCCCCTCCCCCTATTTACTAATTTGTGGAGCACACCCTAAATGGATCAAATGGTAATTAGCCACTCGAATTCTCATTAAAATTAGGATTGCAAAAAGGGAAACTCACCATGCCTTTGAGCTGTATAGATATAGGTCTATTTTCAAGTGCATCCATTACTTTTGAAGATATCCTCTGTTTTCAATAAATGGAAATTTCTTTTAAGCACAGAGAGATCCAAATATAAAATACAATAAATTAGATTCAATAGCATTTACCTGTAAGATATCAGAAGCAGTGGCAACACGGTCTTTGTTCCATAACTTGAGCATGAGAACGGTTAAGTGAAATGTTTTTGGTTTAATAAATATTGATTTATCTATACCCAAACCTGCAACTTATTTAAGGATAGTCCAAATTAATTAATCAACACTAACAAAATAAACCTAAGCTATCCTTGAATAAAATACCTCAAGTCAAGTGCCTACTGCCTACTACTAACAAGAAATCATCTGTTTCACCTGAATCACCCTCTGCAATTTCTCCCAGAATTGTGCTTTGAAACTGGAGCAGCTTTTGGACAAGATCGGAATTTTCAGCCAATGGAAGAGAGATAAAGTGTGAGTAGTCAAGCATTCGACTTTGTACTGCCTAGTAAAATAAAATAATCAATTAGCTCACTTTTAATATGTTACATCTATTTGAGCATGTGTGCACATCAGGGAATCACATTTACATTTACATGCTGTATTTAGTGCAATGAGTTGACTCAATAATAAAATGATGGTACTCTGGACATGTTGGGACCACAACTTAGCAATTGAACAACAAAAGATAAAAAATTAAATAATAACTGAGTACCAAATACATATGATAATTACATAAAAGTAATAAATTTTCTAAACATAAGACAATTTACAATGAAAGGCAAATGTACCTCCTTGAGCACTTGTTTGATCCTTTCTGATGCTTTAGTCAAGTTCTCAACTTTATTTCCTTCAATAACTGCTGAGTAAACCAAATGAACACTATCCATAAAACTTAGCACACTAATAACATTATAATATGTCACCAGGTACCACGTACAATTCTGCTTCACTTCCATTGCATTTACAGTAAATTATTTGGTATGGATTGCCAAAATAATATAAATAAATTTACTTATATACCAAGAGATGTCTCCTCTTTAGATAAAGAAAATATGAGTTTGACTTGTAGCTCTTCTTCAATTTGTTTCTGAACAGATCCACTAGAATAGAAAAGTAGATATAAGACTAAAAGAATCAAGTTGGCACAAAAAAGCACTAACAACAAGTACAGGGAATAAAATGTATCGTACCCCTTTCCTTTTACAAAAGGTACTAAAGGAGTATCAACCTGGAAAAGAAAAATAAAAGTTTAAATAAAGCAAAAATCGGTCTGTCCTGAAGACATGTTTAAAAATCAATTAATTTTGTTTCAATATACATACCTCCATAGTAATTGAGCACTTTCCATCTTTCACATTTGCCTTTGTAATTATATCATTTTTGCTACTTTTTGCAGTACTACTTGACGGTAGACAAACAGAATTATCTACCTCAAGCTTTTCTGTATAATTGAATTCAGGACAGGAATTAATTTGACATATTTCAAACAGAGTTAACTCTGATATAATTTTCAAAAATTACCAAATTGATCAGTGAATTTGTATGTATTTATCTACCAGGTGATGTAAGGCTGATCTCAATTTCATCATTGTTCTTTTCAAATTTCTTTTCCTTCCCTTTTTCTGCTGCACTTTCTTTTCTTTATGAAAGTTTTAGTTCATTATGGTTATCTAACATAACAAACCTTCAGTGGAAACTGCTTCAGTAGAAATGGGCTTCCGCACTTGCTTAAAAGCTTTCTGCCTTCTCTTCGGGCCTGTCTGATTAGAATCACCTTTCGCCACATTCATTGTTGTAGCAGACACTAAATTTGCTCGACTGAGTGTCCCCTGTAATATACAACGGAATTTTTCAAATCAAAATAATTTGTCAAGGGAATAAATAATAAACTATCACTCTCTAGAAATCATGCTGGTTTAAATTACTTGCAAACCCCTAACTAAACCCATGCACCAAATTGCCATGTTATTGCAATAGTATGGCCAAACCTAAAACCCTAAATTAGAAAATTGACCTCAATTGAGCGATTAAACAATTAACCTCAAATAAGATCAATATAATATTAATTATTAAGAAACATTTGAGTTCAATTAGCCTCATTTGAGCTCAATTAACCTCAATAGAGCGATTAAACAATGAGTATCCAAACACTCTCTTCCCCCAACCCTGCAACCATATCAATATAATATTAAGAAAACGATAGAAGGATTCAAAGGTAAAACCTGAAAAATTCGCAGAGCATACGATGGGGCAATCAAAACAGAGATCACTCTAGGAAGACGATCAATCCTACTTTTGGGATTCAAATGC